>CAUYON010074735.1:0-29730 GCA_963573935.1 Arctocebus calabarensis | reverse complement strand
CTAAAATCTGGTGTGGTGATACCCCGGCTTTGTTTTTATTACTAAGAACTGCCTTAGCTATATGGGGTTTTTTCTGGTTCCATACAAAGTGCAGAATCATTTTTTTAGGTCTTGAAAGTAGGATGTTGGTATTTTAATGGGGATGGCATTGAATCGGTAAGTTGCTCTGGGAAGTATAGACATTTTAACAATGTTAATTCTTCCCAGCCATGAGCATGGTATGTTCTTCCATTTATTCAAGTCCTCTACTATCTCCTTTCTTAAGGTTTCATAATTTTCTTTATAGAGGTCTTTTACCTCTTTTATTAGTTATATTCCTAAGTATTTCATTTTCTTTGAGGCTATGGAGAAGGGAGTTGTGTCTGTGATTAACCTCTCATCTTAACTGTTGTTGGCATATACAAAGGCAACTGACTTATGTACATTGATTTTATATCCTGAGACATTGCTGTATTTTTTGATGACTTCCAGGAGTCTAGTAGTTGAATCTTTGGGGTTCTCTAAGTATAAGATCATATCATCAGCAAAAAGGAGAGTTTGACCTCCTCTGCACCCATCTGGATGCCCTTTCTTTTCTTTTTTTTTTTTTTGAGACAGAGCCTCAAGCTGTCACCCTGGATAGAGTGCCATGGCATAACAGCGCACAGCAACCTCCAATTCCTGGGCTCAAGCAAGTCTCCTGCCTCCGCCTCCCAAGTAGCTGGGACTACAGGCGCCCGCCACGACGCCTGGCCATTTTTTGGTTGCAGCCGTCATTGTTGTTTGGCGGGCCCTGGGGCTGGATTCGAACCCGCGAGTTCAGGTGTACGTGACTGGCGCCTTAGCCCGTTGAGCCACAGGCGCTGAGCCTATTTTCTTGTCTTGTCTAATAGTATTGGCTAGAACTTCCAGCACTATGTTGAATAACAATGGTGACAGAGGACAGCCTTGTCTGGTTCCAGTTCTAAGAGGAAAAGTTTTTAGTTGTACTCCATTCAGTAAATATTAGCTGTGGGTTTGTCATAGATAGCCTCTGTCAGTTTAAGGAATGTGCCACCTATACCTATGCTCCTCAGTGTTCTAATTACAAAGGGATGCTGGATTTTATCAAATGCTATTTCTGTGTCTATTTAGAGGATCATATAGTCCTTGGTTCTGCTTCTGTTGATACGGTGAATAACATTGATGGACTTTCGAATATTAAATCAACCCTGCATCCCTGGGATAAAACCTACTTGATCGTAATGTATAACTTTTTTGATGATAAGCTGTAATCTGTTAGCCAAGATTTTGTTGAGATTTTTGCATCAATATTCATTAGTGAAATTGGTCTAAAGTTCTCCTTTTTTAGTTGGGTCTTTACCTGGTTTTGGTATTAGGGTGATGTTTGCTTCATACAACGTATTGGGGAGGATTCCTTCCTCAATTTTTTGGAATAATTTCTTTAGTATAGGAATAAGCTCTTCTTCGAAAATTTGATAAAATTCTGGTGTGAGACCATTCGGACCAGGGCATTTTTTTGTTGGGAGATTTTTTATTGTTTCTCTGATCTCAGTGCTAGAAATTGGTCTGTTCAGGACATCTATTTCATCTGGGCTAAGTTTAGGGAGAGGGTGTAATTCCAAATATTGATCCATTTCCTTGACATTGTCAAATTTCTGGGCATAAAGTTTCAGGTAGTATTCAGAGATAATCTCTTGTATTCTGTAACATCAGCTGTTATTTCCCCTTTATCATTTCTGATTGAAGTTACTAGAGATTTTACCTTTTTATTTCTAGTTAGTCTGGCCAAAGGCTTATCTATTTTATTTATTTTTTCAAAAAACCAGCTTCTTGTTCCATTAATTTTCTGAATGATTCTTTTGTTTTCAATTTCATCAATCTCAGATTTAATTTTGGGTATTTCTTTTCTTCTGCTGGGATTAGGCTTAGATTGTTCTTTTTCCAATTCCATCAGATGGTTTGTGAGTTTGCTGATATGCTTTCTTTCTGTTTTTCGAATGTAGGCTTCTAAAGCAATAAATTTTCCTCTCAGGACTGCTTTTGCTGTATCCCATAGGTTTTGGTAATTTGTGTCTTCATTGTTGTTATACTCAAGGAAGTTCATGATTTCCTTTTTTATTTCTTCCTGCACCCAAGTGTCATTCAGCATAAGCTTGTTTAACTTCCATGCCTTTGTGTGAGGTTGAGCATTTTTGTTAGAGTTGAGTTTCACTGTTAGAGCCTTGTGGTCTGAAAAAATGCAAGGTAGAATTTCAGTTCTTTTGATCCTGCTGAGGTTTGTTATGTCCGAGGATATGGTCAATTTTAGAGACTGTTCCATGAGATGATGAGAAGAATGTATATTCTATATCTTTGGGATGGAGCATTCTATATACATCTACCAAGCACAGTTGTTCCAAAGTCTCATTTAAATCTCTAATATCTTTATTTTATTTCTGTTAGAAGATCTGTCCAGCTCTGAGAGAGGGGTGTTAAAGTCCTCTGTTATGGTGTTATAGGATATCATTTTGCTCAAACTAAGCAGGGTCTGTTTCACAAATCTGGGAGCATTTAAATTGGGTGCATAGGCTCGGTGCCTGTGGCTCAATGGGCTAAGGCGCCAGCCACATATACCTGAGCTAGCGGGTTTGAATCCAGCCTGGGCCCGCCAAACAATAATGACAGCTGCAACCAAGAGATGGCCGTGCGTTGTGGTGGGCGCCTGTAGTCCCAGCTACTTGGGAGGCAGAGGCAGGAGACTCACTTGAGCCCAGGAATTGGAGGTTGCTGTGAGCTGTGATGCCACGGCACTCTATTCAGGGTGATAGCTTGAAGCTCTGTCTCCAAAAAAAAAAAATAAATAAATAAATAATAAATAAATTGGGTGCATAAATATTTAAAATTGAAATGTCTTCTTGTTGTATTTTTCCCTAACCAATATAAAGTGACCATCATTATCATTTTTGACTTTAGTTGCTTTAAATCCACATGTATCTGAGAATAAGATTGCAACTCCTCTTTTTTTCGGAGTTTCATTTGCCTGAAAAATTGACTTCCAACCCTTAACTCTGAGTTTTAATTTGTCTTTTGACGTGAGGTGAGTTTCCTGCAGACAACAGATAGATGGCTTGTGTTTTTTAATCCACTCAGCCAATCTCTGTCTCTTCAGTGGGGAATTCAAGCCATTGACATTTATTGAGATAATTGATAAATGTGATAGCATTCTATTAATCTTATTTTGTGAACATCCGTTTGTTTTGTCTTTTGCATCATTAGGGAGACTAGGTTCTGTCCTATAATTTTCTGGGTGTTTACTTTGCTGAAGGTCCATTGTGATAGTCAGTATGTAGGATAGGTTGAAATATTTCCTGTAAAACTTGTGACAAGTTTTTTTTCACAAATCTGGGAGCATTTAAATCCATAGCCTCAAACTGTCACCCTGAAGAGAGTGCTGTGACATCACAGCTCACAGTAACCTCCAGTTGCTGGGCTCAAGCTAGTCTCCTGCCTCCGCCTCCCAAGTAGCTGGGACTACAGGCGCCCACCACAACACCCAGCCATTTTTTGGTTGCAGCCGCCATTGTTGTTTGGCAGGCCTGGGCTGGATTCGAACCCACCAGCTCAGGTGTACGTGGCTGGTGCCTTAGCCGCTTGAGCCACAGGCACTGAGCCCAGCTACGTATTCTTGAAATGAGTTTACTAAAGGGTAATTTAAAAATATTTAAAAATATTTCCTATTTGTTGAGGTTTATTCTTACATTACAATAGAGGATCTATGGGTGACATTTTTTAAATTAATACATTTCTCTGTAATCCCAGCACTCTGGGAGGCTGAGGCAAGCAGATCAGCCTGAGCAAGAGCAAAATCCCTTCCCTAAAAATAGCCGGGGGTTGTGGTGGGCACTTACAGTTCTAGCTACTTGGAAGACTGAGACAAGAGTATCGCTTGAGTCCAAGAGACTGAGGTTGCTGTGAGCTGTGACGTCATTGCACTCTATTGAGTGCCATGACATAGTGAGACTGTCTGAAGCAAAACAAAGCAAAAAACGTTCCTTTTCTCCACTTGGAGCCCTTTTCCCCCCATTCTGATCTAGTGACTGCACTCTGAGCAAATGGAATCCCCTGCTTGCCTCAGACTGTTCCTTGGCACAGACTCCTGACTTTGGGTCACTTGGTGAAGCTCAACCAAACAAGTGGAGTGCCACAGTGGAAGGTTCTAAGTACTAAGATAATTCAGGCCCTGGGTTGAGTTTATACCTGGCTTACCCAGGTAGGCAAAGCCAGAGTCATCCTCAGATTAAAGAATTTAGCAGCAGCTTGGCCCCCAGCTGGCAGAGCCCAGGGTACAAGAAGACTCCTAGCAAAATGGCTTATTTTCAGTTCTTTGGGTAGAATGAAGTCCTAGACATTAACCGTAATTAGGATATGTAACCATGAATATTGACCTCTCTTTAACTCATCATGACTTTTTCCTACAAAACCGCAGGATGAAAAGTTCAGAGTTGTCTTAAAGCAGATGCCCTCCACAGTGGCTCACACCAGCCTTGTCAGGGACTGGTTGTCTGAGGAGGACTCTAAGCCGTGCTCATTTCCTGGACAGCTACCCTGAGTCCCAGCACCAGCTACTTCCAACTCCATGACCAGCAGGCCTGCCTAGGAGGGCCTTGCTGTGCTGGGTGTCCTAATGTGGTAAAGGACAGTTCAGTGTGTGCCAGGCACTGGGTTGGCACTGTCACCTCAATTAATCCTCACAGCTACCTGTGTATTCCCTGAGCCCCATTTTATAGATGAGAGGACCAAGCATGGGCTCTGCCCAGGCTGCTCCCTCCCAGACATTCTGTCAGTAAAATGACTCAAAATACCACTGGCTTAAGGCAAGGGCAGCTCTTGACCCAGGGTCTGCAACAGACTTCAGCTCAGCCTGTTTCCCACCCCTTGACCCTTGCTGTTAACATCTACACAGAACCCCAGGGCCTGTACCACCACCCTGTCTGTCCCATGCTGCCTTCCCCACAGATGGCAGGGGTAGAAGAGTCCCACAAGAAGATACAATGGTGTGGGAAGGGCTAAAGGGAGCAGCTGGGGGCACCACAGTCTCCCATGGCCCAGCACCCTGCTTAGGCCTTACCTGTCAACTGTTGTGACAGGAAGTGAGCCAAACTCTGGCTCCTGGGGAATGCTGAAATGCTCTGGCTTCTCACCTGCACAGGGAGGGTGAGTCTGTCCCCTACTTGTGAGTTTACAAGAAAAGGCAAGGGAGGTGGAGAAAACAGAAGTGATGGAGCCTACCTGGAGGAACATGGTTACCCCTACCAATCCCAGAAGGACAGCAAATGGGAGCAGCCTTGGGCCTGGCAGTTCAGCCTTTTGGTTAGAAATAAAACCTGAACTAATTCCCATTGCTAACTTAAAGCTTTTAATGTTCTCCTTCCACATAACTTGCTAGGAACTGAAGTTTTATGTCCCCCCTCAAATTGGTATCCTGAAATCCTAACCCTCAAATCAATAGTTTTAAGAAGAGAGACCTCTAGGAGGTGATTAGGTCCTGAGAGTGGACCTCACAGGGTTGGGCTCTGTCTTTCCTCCTCCTCCACTGAGGACACAGCTAGGTGGTGACACCTTTGAACCAGGATGTGGGATCTGTTCATCCCCTGATCTTGGACTACCAGTCTCCAAAACTAAGAAATTTCTGTTTATAAGCTACCCGGTCGATGACAGTTACAGCAGCTCAAACAGATTACTTCCAAATTGATCTCACACCCTCTTGCCAAGCCGCCAGGTCAAGCCATAGGACTTCGAGAAAACTCCAAACAGCCAAGTACAAGAGCACCAGGACCCCTTTACTCAGCAGCATGAGTTACACATACATTAGAATTTTTCTCCTTTTATTCTTGTTCACATTCTTCAAGCCATAGTTTTGTTTCAGCAGGAAGGACACAAAGATGGGGGTGGAGAGGGAAGGCGGAATCTCCTCCTCTAGGCCCCTGCTACCTCTGCTGGGCTTGAGTCAGAGCAGATGGCAGCTGAAAGCAGCTTGCTTTGGCACACTGGAGGTCACACCAGGCCTCTCTGGGAGGAGCACACCCTCTCCCACCTAGCAGGGCCGAGGCAGCAACAGTGGGACACCCCTGCTGTGGGCAAGGCAGGCAGCACAGGGCCTCAGCTTCCCAGCAAGGAAGGGGCTCTCCCAGGGCCCTCAGCTGCCTGAAGAGGAAATTCACCTAGTTGGAGGGAAAGGGGAACTTCCCCTGAGGAAGCCACCTGACCAGGTGGGCAGCAAGTCACCTTGAACTCCTTCCTTGGAGGAGAACAAGAAAACTAACGGCACAGAAAAACACCATCCTTCAACAAGCTAAAAGGTGTCCTCTGGCAATGCCAGGTGACCCCAGCCCCTGGGGAACAGAACACACGACACTACTCAAGATGCCTGGAGTTGGTGCCCAAGGAAAGCGTTAAATCAGCAGAAAAATGGAGCTGGCCTTCTTCCCTGCCTAGGATAGTAGGAGCCATGTCAGGTCAGTGGATTTGTTGCTGGTGATAATGGACCAAGCCCAAGGTCCTGGGGTTGACCCCAAAGAGAGGGGTTGCTGTGTTGCTGTGTGTATGGCTGGCACTCCATGTTGCCCGGGCAACCCTGCTGTTCTCAAGTGATGGTGACCTGAGCTCTCTGTGCTCAGGAATCCTGGTGATCATAGCCCAAGCACACACTAATACCCTGGTTTGGGGTAACGTACTCTTTTCTGGCTAAAAGCAAGAGAAAACCCATGCTCTAAATCCCTAGGAGTCAGGCACAGCTCACCAGCATCAAAAAATTTGCCAGCCACCCTGTCCCCAGCCATCTAGAGCAGCCCCTCAGGTGCCTGTAGGCTACTGTACAGCGTGTAGCCAATGTCGTCAATCTCCTCTTCACGTAAGCTGCTTAAGAGGTTCACGTTGGGGTTGAAGTGGCAGGGCAGGCTGGCCTGTTCCAGGTTGCCAAGGAGCAGCTCCAGGGCATGCAGAAAGCACTGGCCCAAGGCTGCCTCGTTCCAGTCCACATCCTCCTCTTCCATACGTAGGACCACCTGGGTCAGGTGGCTCAGACCCAGCCGCCCCAGGGCCTGGTGGCCACGACAGACACCACATAGTAGGAGCAGCAGCCGGCGGCGGGTTCCAGTGTCATGGTCATCCAGGGCCTGCAGCCTGGCAGCCTCCACTGGGTACAAATCCTGCAGCCAGAGGTTACCAGCAAGCCCCTCCAGGGGCCAGGCTAAGAGGAGGCGGCCGTCAGCGTCAGCCCCCATGACAGCCATGAGCACAGCCGCTGTGAGCTCCAGGTGCATGTGCTGCACCTCAAGCAGCAGCTCCTCCGAGGCCAAGTTGGGCCGGATCAGGCACCCAAGCAGGCTGCCGATGGCAGGCCAGTTGATGGAGGCAGCCAGCGCCTTGCGGAGCAGCTCCAGCAGGGCGCGAGGGGAGAGGTAGCCCCCCACCAGGAAGCGGTCCCAGGGGCTGCTCCCTCGGGGGCAGAACTCTAGCTGAGTCCTGCGCACAGCCCAGCAGCGGGGGTCCCTTGCCACAGTGTCTGTGCCTGGCACCAGGCTCCACAGGCCAGGCTCCAACACCAGAGGTACCAGGAGACGCACGTGGTCCGCGGCCCCCGCCTGCAGTCCATCGTAGAGAGGCCCCCCAGGCACAAGCGCCCCAAAGGGCAGTTCTGGGAACTTGCTCCGCAAGTAGGACTGCAGCTCAAGGGCAATATCACCAGTTAGCTGTTTGGCCAAAGCCACCTGGGCTGTGGGGATGGTGACGTGGTCTCTCTCAAATGCCAGCAGCTTCTCCTGGAACGTCAGGCACAGCGGTGCTGGGGAGCTGAGCTGAAGTGGAGCCTGAATACCAGTGTCGGCAGGCCCCTCTGCAGAGTGAAGGGGCAAGGAACCGGTCTGAACAGCCCACATGTTAAAAGAGCCCAGACCCCGTGCCCTGCTATGTGACAGCCCTGCCCATAACGCCTGAGAAAGCACTTAGTTCAGATCCTCACATATGGTGAGCGCCTGTCCCAGAGTCCATCACCCTGGCCCTATATTTACAATAGCTTCATGCAAAACAGGAGACAGGTCCTGTCCCTCTCCAGGCCTCAGTTTCCCCATTTGAGGCTCCCCACCATCACAATGCTGCCACCTCACTCTGGTAGGAAGGCAAAGAAACACAATCCCCATTAAATGTCTGAGGAGCCCATGCCTGGAGAGGGTAGGAGACTCTTGTAGGGCCACAAGATCTATCTGTCAGTGGCAGAGCCTGGGCTGCATCCCTGAATGTGACCACCAAAAGGCCTTCCCACCCACGTCAGAACGGATTAGGTGCCTCTTACCTGGAGCAGAGGACAGAGGGGTCAAAGGCAACACAGGCTGGCTGAGGGCAGCAGAGGGTGGCCGGGGCTGGAAGTGTGGTGTGGCCTTGAGCAGGCTCAGTTCCTTCCAGCTGTCCCCCTTAGTGTCATCCTCATCCTGTGAGCTAGTAGCCCTGTCGATGAACTGCAGGCAGAGTGACACAGATCAGAACATCCAAAGCCCAGGCGGCCATGGCAATGCCCAAGGGCAAAACAAACCAGGGTGCAGGGGAGAAGCAAGTGCCCTGGCCCTCAGCACCAGCCTTGGGCAGTTCGCACTACCCCCTGGAGACCCCTATGTGGTCCCAACCCTGTCATCCTCTTCTGGGAGCCTCAGACGTGACCCACCCTGCCTGTTCTTACCCGCTTCACAGCCAGGGTGGCAATGCCCAGCATGGCAGCCCCGCCCACACCAAGCACCAGGCGGGCGTTGGCCAGGAGGAAGTCCACCATGCTGCCCAGCCCCTCATCACCATGCCGCTTCCCCCGCTTCTGGGAGAAATCTGCCATGGTTTGCCTGTAAGAGAACCAGAGTGCAGGGACAGTTCGGGGTGTTCGTGGCCAGTTTGAGAAGGTGTTGTGGCTGCCATCGTGCCAGGGTAACAAACAGTCCAAGACTCTGGTGGGCTAGGGTGGTGCCTATGGCTCATGAGTAGGGTGCCAGCCCCATAGTGGTGAATTCAAACCTGGCCCCAGCCAAACTGCAACAAAAAAATAGCCAGTTGTTGTGGCGGGCGCCTGTAGTCCCAGCTACTCAGGAGGCTGAGGCAAGAGAATCACCTAAGCCCAAGAGCTGGAAATTGCTGTAAGCTGTGACACCATAGCACTCTACCAAGGGTGACAAAGTAAGACTGTCTCTAAAAAAACAGACTTCGGGGGGCTGAGAGTGCCTTATGAGAAACAAGGCACCCATTCAAAGGAGGGGCCACCACAGCCCTGGGAAACCAAGTGACGTGCCCAAGACAGGAAGGGGCAGGGCTGGGATTAGAGCTTGGGCTTTGGAGCCCTAAGCCCCCATTTATTTATTTATTTATTTTCTGTAGAGACAGAGTCTCACTTTCTCACCCTCGGTAGAGTGCCGTGTGACTCACAGTCACAGCAACCTCCAGCTCCTGGGCTTAGGTGATTCTCTTGCCTCAGCCTCCTGAGTAGCTGGGATTACAGGCGCCCGCCATAATGCCTGGCTATTTTTTTTTTGTAGAGACAGTCTCACTTTATCGCCCTCGGTAGAGTGCCATGGCGTCACAAGGCTCACAGTAACCTCCAACTCCTGGGCTTAGGTGATTGTCTTGCCTCAGCCTCCCAAGTAGCTGGGACTACAGGCGCCTGCCACAATGCCGGGCTGCTTTTGTTTTTGCAGTTCGGCCAAGGCCGGGTTTGAACCCGCCACCTTCGGTATATGGGGCCAGCGCCCTACTCAATGAGCCACAGGCGCTGCCCAAGCCCCTATTTATTGTAAGGAGATAAGGATCTGTCAACCCCTTGCCCCCCAAACTGCAAGCAACCCACCCCTGGATAGAAGACCTCACACAACCTTGTGGTAGGTAGGGGAAGGGGCCCAACTCTTTCCATCCCACCTCTCAGGACTCTCAACATCTCCAAAAATGGGTGGGTCTTATCATGACCATTCTTATTTTACAGGGCTACAGGCTCTCAAATCACACAGTGAACAGTGAAGTCTCAAACCCAAAAATGCGAAACCTCCAGATTCTTGTCCAGCTTCAGAGTCTGATAGATCTTCCCCATGCCATGTGGCTGGGTCCTCAGAGGCTGTCTCTTCCAATGGATCCTAACGGGGGGCAGACATAGCAACCCTCCGTGATAACTTCTCAGGGGAGCCCAAAGACCAGCAATTGGAGCCTCTCAGCCCTTGGTGAGCACCTGTGTGAAGCTCAGGGGCAAAGTCCCAAGTCTTAACAAGGCAGCCCCCAAAAGGGAGAGTTACCAAGTGAGAGGACAAGGAGTGAGATGGTCAGGTGCCCCAGGGAGGCCAATGGACTCGTGCAAGCCAAGGCTGAAGTCCCACTGCAGGGGGCAACCCTAAAGACTGACCTAGATTGCTGCCAGGAGGCTCTCAGGCTTGGAACATTGCTGGGGGTGGGGAGCTGAGGGGTTGTCCTCAGCTGCCAGGAGACCAAGCAACAAATAAGGTAAGATGGCTCGGTGCCTATGGCTCAATGGGCTAAGGCGCCAGCCATGTACACCTGAGCTAGAGGGTTCGAAGCCATCCAGGGCCTGCCAAAAAAAACAATGACGGGTGCAACCAAAAAAAATGGGCGGGCATTGTGGCAGGCACCTGTAGTCCCAGCTACTTGGAAGGCGGAGGCAGGAGACTCGCTTCAGCCCAGGAATTGGAGCTCAATTGCCAGGTGCTGGGAGCTGTGATGCCACGGCACTCTATCCAGGGTGACAGCTTGAGGCTCTGTCTCAAAAAAAAAAAAAGAAAGATAAGATGAGGGCCTGAAGCCCAAGCTTGTTTGCTCATCTGTAAGATGGTAGAGGTAGAATGAGCAACTATCCAGTGTGTGGCTGGGTGGGACCTGGCACTAGGGAAGCGAAGGCAGATCTCTGATGGTCCAGTCACCAAGCCCCAGCCTCAGGTTCTGCCAGAAGATGCTGTCGTCAGGCACTAAGAACTGAAGGGGATGTGTGGGGCACCTGTCAGACACCAGGCAAAGGGCTTGCTGGGGAGACTTCAGCAGATGACCATAAGGTCACAGCCTACTGGGGCATCAAGGACTTCTGTCCTCCCTGCTAGGCAATGGGTGCCAGGGGCTCAGTTGCCAGGTGACAAGCTGCCTGGAGTAGCTGTAGACTGAAGCACTGGGTGACTCAGCCCAGACACTGGCACATTTGTCCCACACTAAAAATAAAATTTAAGGCTCTAGGGCGGTCCTAGGCCAGACAGGTGACCCACCACGGCCCCAGAGCCAGTTTCAGCTTCCTCATCCAGAACACAAGGATCAATGCTGCTGCCAGGGACGGGACCGGGAATGCACTTTGCAGACTGTAAAGCGTTTGAAAGACCCTCCGCCTGTCTAAACTGGGAATCAGCCCTTGGAGTGATGGCGCAGGATCCAATCCGCAGCCTTTTAACTCCAGGGAGGAGCAGAGGGCGCAGGTGGTTAAGAACAATCATATCACACAGCCCAGCCCTGGATGCTGTCTGGCTTTCCTCTCCTCCGCCAATCCCGCCTGTTCTGTGCCAGGGTTGAACAGGCCGCACAGCAGCCCCTAGGTGGGCCCGTTGCAGCCCAGGTCACAGGGGACGACATCGAAGCCCAGGTAAACCAAGTAAAGAGCCCGAAACGGATAGGGGCAGGTCTGGGATTCGAACTCGGGTTTTAGTATCTCCAGCCCTCCTGTCCTCTTCCAGTGGTGACCGTGGGCCACGCCCCCGATCTGCATCCGGGACGCGCGCCGCGTCCGGGGATGGGTGACCCCGACGGCCGTCCCGCGGCGCTCGGGCTGTACCTGCGTCGTGAAGTCTGCGCACCGAGTAGAGGACGCAGCGGGCCCACCCGGCCCCCAAGCCAGGACTGCTAGGGAATGGAACGCGAAGGACCCGGGAACCGAACGCCCACGGTCCGGGGGCGGCCGCTGACCCCAGAGGAAAGCAGACAGGAAGGCCCTAGCTCCAATGGGAGCGCTCAAATCCAGCACACACATTCCAAAATACTGTGCGGCTCAGCCAATGACAGACAAGCTATGCCCCTTCTCCTACAGGCGCGCTCCCTCGGGGGCGGGACTCGTTGACGCACTCCGAATTTAAAGGCGCAGGGCTGCATTCTGAGCCCGCGACGGGCTGGTGGTGACAGCTGTTTGTTTGTAAGGTGAGTCTCAGGTGTGGAGAAAGCTGCCAGGCGAGGCAGCATGAACAGTGTGGACTAAGCGGGTGTCTTCTGGGGCCTCCCTTGTAGACGGGGACATGAGCAACCAAATACATGAACACGAGGGGGTGTTGACACTAAGCGGAAATAACCTGCCCTTTCCTCAGTGTCTGCTGCGTGCTGCCAACGACATACGCTTTTGTTCATTTGCTCCGGGCAACAACCTTAGGAAGTCCTACAAACAAGGAAACTAAGGCCAGAAGCAGAAGTCGGGAACCCCAGGACCCTAGTGTCTCACTACCACCGGTCAGCCACGCGAGACTCTCCCTGGGCCCCTGCATCCCCAGGGCTGGGTTCGAATCCCTCTGGGCGGCTGCACCTGCGGGTGGTGACGCCCCTGGCCTGGGGCTCTGGGACTTAAGTGTGGAGGCTGTAGATGCCTCCTGCTCGAGCACGGGGGGTGGGGGGGCGCACTCCTCGAGGCTTCTCTAGTCACCGAATAGACGGGAAGGTGAGGGCCTGAGAAGCCTAAAGCCTCTGGTGAGCACGGTACTCCCCGTCTCCGGCGCGACGGGCACGCAGGGGTTAAAGGGGCGGAGCCGGCGCTAGCCCAGCCCGCGACTCCCCGGGCCACCTCCGCGCCAGGCCCGGCAGCGAGAGCGGCGCCATGGAGGCCACCGGGGTGCTGCCGTTCGTGCGTGGCGTGGACCTCAGCGGCAACGACTTCAAGGTGAGGTGGGCCGGCGGCGGGAGAGCCTCCTCTCAGCTTTCCCTTCTGCCCGTCGTCGCCGGTCCGCGATTTCTGTCCCGGACGCCTCCGGGTCCTGCGCGCCGCCGGGACGTAACCTGGGCAGGGTGGGGCTCTTCCCCAGCCTCCCGCTGCCCGGAACGGATACCTAGGCCTACGCTCAGTGCGGGCACTGATAAGCCCAGGCGGACACATGGACTCGGAGTCACGCCGAGGGGACCCACTCGAAGGCCCCACCCTGTGTCCCTGGTCTCTGCCTGGATTAGAGCATGGACTGGGGGTGGATGAGACCGTGCTCCCGCCTCCCCCCACTTCTGAGGTCACACGCCGAAGCCAAGCCCTGACTCAGGGCTGGTAGTCCAGCTGCCCAGGGGCGAGTCTGGTCCCCGCTCACTGCCTTGTCCCTCCCAGCACCACTTACATCCTGTGTGGTCTTGGGCAAGTCACTTCCCTTCTAGTGGCCTTTTTGGCTCGGCGCTTGTAGCTCCGGCGGCTAGGGCGCCAGACACATACACCAGAGCAGGCAGGTTCGAATTCAGCCCCGGGCCAAAAAATAGCTGGGGGGTCATGGCGGGCGCCTGTAGTCCCGGCTGCTTGGGAGGCTGAGGCAAAACAATCGCTTGGAAAAAATAAAATAAAATAAAATAAAAAATTAAAAAAAAAAACAATCGCTTGAACCCAGGAGTTTGAGGTTGCTGTGAGCTGTGACACTACAGCACTCTACTCAGGGCGACAACTTGAGACTCTAAATAAAATAAAAGTAGCCTTCTTGGATAGATGGAACCTAGTGAGATTTGTCGGTATGGAATGTGTGTTAGACAGGTGTGTGAGGCAGCGGTGGCAGTTGTCTGACCAGCTGCTGGGCTGATAGAATGGGGGATGAGGGCCTGGAGCCCACCCTGCTTCTGCCAGTTGGTGAGAAAGGAGGTTTTAAGTTCCAGAACAGGTGGGGAGTGTGGGACTAGTGTGGGGGCAGAGAAGGAGGGGAAGAGGAGAGGTAGCTGGAGGGTGAGCCTCACCTGAAGGGTGGGTGAAGGGCGGTCTGATTGAGGCCAGTTTTAGTGTCAGCTTGAGGCAGCCAGGATTTTCTGTTTACCCACATGTATACACACCTTTGACCCTAGCAGCAGGCAGTTGCCCCCCTTTTCCTGTCTCCATCCCCACTATCCTTACCTGGGACTCCTCTCTGTCTCCACTGGATTGGAAGACACTGAGTTACCAGCCAGGAATATGGCCACAAGGGGAAGGGGGCACCAGCCAAGGGCACTTTATAATGGCACCTGCTGCCTTTGACTTTGTGCCACAGGGCAGGTATTGAGGGGGACATTCTCATGTGGGGGTGAAGGGATGAGGCTGTGCCAGGCTGGTTGGGAACCGGGGCCTCTGCGCAGTGGGGTTTTGGACTTGACAATCAGTTCCTTGTATGCTTATGGCAGGATGAGGACGTGGGTGGGGCCCTTGCAGAGGTTCTGGGGGACCCCCACCTGACACAGCCCAATCAGGGCCTGGAATTGCAGGGAGAAGGGATTTGAGTCAAGTTTACCATAAATCGGGCTACTGGGATATCACCTGTTATACCACCAGTTTTGGCCTGGCCCTCCTGGGGCTGAATCCAGCTAGAAAGATGAATCTTTTTTTTTTTTTTTTTGAGACAGAGCCTCAAGCTGTCACACTTGATAGAGTGCTATGGAATCACAGCAAACAGCAACCTCCAATTCCTGGCCTCAAGCGGGTCTCTTGCCTCCGCCTCCCAAGTAGCTGGGACTACAGGTGCCCGCCACAATGCCCGGCTATATTTTTGTTGCAGTTTGGCCAGGGGCCCAGTTCGAACTCGCTACCCTTGGTGTATGGGGCCGGCGCCCTACTCACTGAGCCACAGGCGCCACCCACACTACTGGATTTTTGATGTTAGTCTGTTCCTGGTTCTCTGGGTAACCTCAGTTTATTTGACTTGAGTAGAGGAAGAAGGAGAAAGAGTATTACTAGGACCTGGGGCCATCACAGTAGGAGGGAAAAAATCCCAAATGCCAAGCATGGCAGGATCAGAGTGGCCTCAAACATTTGTTTCTACTGGTTTCTACAGCCTTTCTATCTGTGAGGCTGAGGCATTGAGAGGATGGATGGTGATAATAACTGGGAAAGTGGAGAGCTGGGGCTAGTTCAAGGCCAGCAGATGATATCCAAGTTATCTAGAAGTATTTTAGGAGTCCTGAGGATGGAGTGGGACATGAGGGACCACCAAAGAACACAGAAGCAGCAAGGCAGGGACAGGTCATTGAAGGGAAGTACGAGGAACAGAGCAGTCATTCATATCCCATGCATTATGTCAATATGCTTTCTCTGCACTAATTCACTTAATTCTCACAATTCTGAGGAAAGAATCCATGTTCCCACTGCCACCACTGCCTAGAAAAGCCTTTTACAAAGCAAGGTACTGTTGTTGAGAGATTAAGAGTCTATCTTGGAGTTGTGGATAAGTGGTGGAGCTGGGGCTTGCTCATGCCTATGCATTCATAATTGCCCTCTGCATTAGTCTGCTTAGTCTCACTCCTACTATCAGCCTTTTTTTTTTTTTTTTTTAAGCCTACAGCACCCAGTATTCCCAGGCGGTCTCCCATCCAAGTACTAACCAGGCCTGACCCTGCTTAGCTTAGCCTTTTTTTTTTTAGTCAGAGTCTCACCGTTCCCAGACTACATACAGTGTTAGTGTTATGGCATCAGACTAGTTCACAGCAACCCCAAGCACCTGGGTTCAAGTAATCCTCTTGCCTCACTCGGCCTGCCAAGTAGCTGTGACTACAGGCACCCGCCACAATGCCCAGCTAATTTTGCTATTTTCAGTAGACACGAAGTCTCATTCTTGCTCAGGCTGGTCACAAAATCCTGAGGTCAAAGGATCCTCCCACCTCGGCCTCCCAGTGTGCTAGGATTCCAGGTGTGACCCACTGCACCTGGCCACAGCCTCTTCTGACCTATTGTTTTTTGGAGTGGGGGAAATAATCTGAATGAGTCTGCCCATATGTCCTGGACATTTGTTGGGTTAGGGGTGAGGGGTAGCCGTTGTGTGGGACTGGGCCCAGATGGTGAGCTGACCAGATTTAAAATGTTAGTGTTCCTCTAAAATTTCCTTTCTTCTCTCTACTCCCTGGCCCTCACCCCCACAGTGACAGGCCAAAAAGTGCTGGAGGGCTATTCTTGAGCATTTCCTTCTACTGCTGCTAACACCTGATTTCCCACAATAAATCCCTGCTCAAAACTAGTCATAGACCTCAGGATTAAGTCTGGGCTGTAGTGTGGCCCTTACTTTGGAGCAGGAAGCAGAGGTGCAATTTAGGTCATATGCCCCAAAGCTACAGCCCCCCTGGAGAGCTTGTGGAACACTGAACTGACTTATCTTCCTTGAGGTGAGAGCAGCAGTGCCCAGCTCCAGCCCCGCTCACAACTATACCTGAGTGGGCACTGGGATGGAAATCCAGGAGGCAGAAACTGTAAGTTGAGATTTTGTGGCTGGAAGGGCCCTATATATAACTGAGGTCCAGGGAAGACAATGACCTGCCTAAGACCACAAGGCTAGGTTAGTGGCAGAGCAGAGCTGAGGACCGAGGCTAAGGGTTCCTTCTACAAGTCAAGGGCTATTTTCACTGTGCTACCTCCATAGGACACTGATGAAAGGTCCTCCCACTCCGAGGAACTAGATCGGCACCGACCTGGACAGAACGCAGGTTATACACTTAAAGATGAGGGTTGTGGATGCTTTGAGTTCCATCATTCACAATTCAGAATGCAGGTGGTGATGAATAGTCTACATCTGTTTGACTTCTAGGATTCCTGGTTCTCACCACCACTAGTTCCCTTGCCCCAGGTGTGCATCTTTACCTTAATGAGAGTTAGGGACTCTACTGGGAAAGGAAGTCAGTACCTGCTCATTGAGTGACTGGACAAATCCTTCTTATCCTTATGAATCTACTTGTCCATCAAACACATGGGGGAGGAGTTACCTTTCCTGAGAGGAACAAAGGCTTAAGATTATCATCTTGCCCTTACCAACTGAAATGAACTAAGATTTTTTTTTTGAGACCGAGCCTTAAGCTGTCACCCTGGATAGAGTGCTATGGCATCACAGCTCACAGCAACCTCCAATTCCTGGGCTCAAGCGAGTCTCCTGCCTCCACCTCCCAAGTAGCTGGGACTACAGGCACCTGCCACAACGCCCAGTCATTTTTTGGTTGCAGCCGTCATTGTTGTTTGGTGGGCCAGGGCTGGATTCGAACCACCACTGGTTCAGGTGTGAATGGCTGGCACCTTAGCCCATTGAGCCACAGGCGTCGAGCCTGAACTGAAGATTTTTATAAAAGGGAAATCATCATTGAACTCTCACAAGCCATTTATCATCATTAAATAAGCTCCCCAGAGGAACAGTGACCCATTTGGCTGGGCAAAGCAAGGGTGACCATCTTGAGAAATTTGAGCTCCTCATGCCCTCCTGGTACTGCTCAAGTTCCAAGTTTGTATTCTCTGATCTTCTTGCCTGGGCTCAAGTTCTCAACAACTGAGGGCAGAGTGTGTGAGGAATGCTGCTGATCCATGTTCCTCTCCCTTCCAGGCCTGTATAAGGTTATCTGGACTCCTGTAGAAGTATTCCCTTCCACAGTCCAGGGGACAAACTCTGCTGAAGAGGCAAGGGGCAAAAAATTTCTCAGGCACCTAAACATGCCCAACATTCCTACTGAAGAGCAGTGATACGGCAAAATTTGAGGGAGCACGTCAGCAAGACAGTTGCTTAAATTCTCATGCCCTGAGCCTAGCCCGGCTAAGTGCTGCTGAGTTGCATCTGCCAGTGCTCTGAGAGTTCCACTGTCCTGGGCTTGTATGCTTTTGAGTTAAGAAAGCCCATGAGGAGACAGAAGGGAAGGTAAGAAGGGGACAAGAAGATAGGACGTTTCAATCAACAGAAAAAGATCAAAAGTACAGTCAGAATCCCATTTGACCTTTTTTCATTCTCCTTTATTCCATAAACACCTAGTTACAAGTTGCACAAATCAAAAAATAAAGGCAGAGGAGGCTATAGGGAAGATTTTTTTGTGACGTGTCTAGGTGGGGATTGCAGGAGAAGAGGAGGTGGGAACCAGTCAGCTCCCTCCACAGCCCTGCAGCACAGGGCTATGGCCCCTCAGGGGAAGAGGTATGGAAAGATCTGGGGTAGCTGAGGGATGGAGTGGGCCCCTAAACCCAGAACTCACCCCAAAGGTCCTTCGATGCATGGTAGGGGTAGAATGGGCAAGGTGAGGAGGTTCAAAGATGGAGCAGCAAAATGAAAAATCAAGTTAGTGGATACAGGAGAAGTGGAGTCATCATGGTAAGGGGATTAAAGAAGGAAAATGTAGGCAAAGGGGGTAGTGAAAAGTTCTCCCTGAGACCCCCAGGGAGAGGTGGGGGCCAGCTGGCCTGTTAATTTAATATTAAATTGGGAGTGGGAGTTGGAGAGGAAAACTTATTTTCAAGGGATGATTTCTCAGCCTCTCAGCCTATACCTAAAGGAGAAAGAGACATGAGCACAATTAAAAGAATAAAAAGTATAAAATCCAAAAGTAGGGGTTCAATCCCCTATAGTATTAAATACTTTTTTTTTTTTTTTTTTTTTTTGAGACAGAGCCTCAAGCTGTCACCCTAGAGAGTGCCATGGCATCACAGCTCACAGCAAACTCCAATTCCTGGACTCAAGTGAGTCTCCTGCCTCCGCCTCCCAAGTAGCTAGGAGTACAGGCTCCCGCCACAACGCCCAGCCATTTTTTGGTTGCAGCCATCATTGTTGTTTGGCGGACCCGGGCTGGATTCGAACCCACCAGCTCAGGTGTACTTGGCTGGCGCCTTAGCTGGTGAGCCACAGGCGCCGAGCCCGTAGTAAATACTTTTCTCTCTTTTTATGCCAACTAAGACTTCTTCTTCTTCTTTTTTTTTTTTTTGTAGAGACAGAGTCTCACTTTATCGCCCTCAGTAGAGGGCTGTGGAATCACAGCTTACAGCAACCTCCAGCTCTTGGGCTTAGGCGATTCTCTTGCCTCAGCCTCCCTAGTAGCTGGGACTACAGGCGCCTGCCACAACGCCCGGCTATTTTTTGATGCAGTTTGGCCAGGGCCGGGTTCAAACCCACCACCCTCAGCATATGGGGTCAGTGCCCTACTCGCTGAGCCACAGGCGCCGCCCTTTTTTTTTGAGACAGAGCCTCAAGCTGTCACCCTGGATAGAGTGCTGTGGCATCACAGCTCACAGCAACCTCCAATTCCTGGACTCAAGCAAGTCTCCTGCCTCTGCCTCCCAAGTAGCTGGGACTACAGGCGTCCGCCACAACGCCCGGCCATTTTTGGTTGCAGCCGTCATTGTTGTTTGGCGGGCCCCAGGCTGGATTCAACCTGCCAGCTCAGGTGTACATGGCTGGCACCTTAACCTGTTAAGCCACAGGCGCCAAGCCTTTTTTTCTTTTTAAAGAGGCAGAATTTCACTTTGTCATCCTCAGTAGAGTGCCGTGGGTCACAGCTCATAGCAACCTCTAGCTCTTGGGCTTAGGTGATTCTCTTGCCTCAGCCTCCGGAGAAGCTGGGACTACAGGTGCTCGCCACAACACTCAGCTATTTTTTTGTTGCAGTTTGGCCAGGGCCAGGTTCGAACTCACCACCCTCGTTATATGGAGCCAGTGCCCTACTCACTGAGCCACAGGTGCTGCCCCCAACTAAGACTTCTACTGTCAAGGCAGTATTTGCTAGGAACCTGGTCTGTTTCTGCCTCCTGACAGAGGAAATGTGCACAGGTATGCTCACCAAACCCTCCTCATTCCTCCCCCTCAAATACTTACAAGAGAGACTAAGGGCCAAGGGCCCTCACCAGTCATAGCGGCGGGACTGTCTGGAGGGGGAGTCCTCAGGTCCCTGTATGGCGAGGCGGGGAGGGCCCTCAGCTCTTCGTCCCCCACCACCCGACGCCTCATGCCTTCGAAATTCCAGGGGGCGCTGCTGCCGGAATCGGGATGTTTCCCTCCGCCACTCATCATCAAATGCTGCAGCCTCACCTGAACAGGACAAAGGAGAGCAGGTATGAAACCTATATATGGCCTGGACACAGATGTATGAATGAGCCACAGCCTTCTACTAAGACCAAAAATGGGCAAAGACTAAGAGTATCTATGTGGGATGTAGGGGGAAGAACAGCAAATTTAGCTTTTTTTGGCTTCAATATGGTCCCTAGAAGCCAGTGGCAGGACTACAGCATAATTACTGGAGAAAGAAAACCAGGAATGGGAAAATTATTTAGTTAAGATTCATAGCCCTGGCCGGGTGCGGTGGCTCACATCCGTAATTCTAGCACTCTAGGAAATCAAGGCGGGTAGATTGCTTGAGCTTATAAATTCAAAACCTATCTGAGCAAAAGTGTCTCTACTGGGCGATGCCTGTGGCTCAAAGGGGTAGGGCGCTGGCCCCATATGCTGGAGGTGATGAGTTTAAACCCAGCCCCAGCTAAAAACTACAAAAAAAAAAGTGTCTCTACTAAAAATAGAAAAACTGAGGCAAGATGACTGCTTAAGCCTGAGTTTAGAGGATGCTGTGAGCTATGACACCACAGCACTCTACCTAGGGAGACAGCTTGAGATTCTGCCTCAAAAAAAGAAAAGATCCAACAAATGCAACCAGTGTAACATGCTTTCTTGTACCCTCAATGAATCCCCAACAATTAAAAAAAAGAAAAGATTCATAGCTCTATGTACAAAACAAATATTTAATAAATATTTGTGGATTTGAAAAAGATAAAATAAAGGGAGGAGAAAGAAAATTGGTCCAGGGAGGTGCCTGTGACTCAAGGAGTAGGGCGCCAGCCCCCATATACCAAGAGTGGTGGGTTCAAACCCAGCCCCAGCCAAAACTGAAAAAAAAAAAAAAATTGGTCCAGACAGAAAAGGGGAGAATACTATTAATGACTGACTTAAGTGACAAAGTTTGCCCTTCCCTAAGTGAGGGCACTGCCAATAGCTGACTCAGCCCCTCAGCTGTCAGTAAGGTCAAAGTGAGGTGGGAACATGGGGCTAACTTTGCCTAAGTAGTATCTATGGGGGTAGGAATATCTCCTAACTCACAGGAACTGGACTAGAGGCTGCTGGCTAAGAAGCAAAAAGGAAGGCTCACTCTCATCCAGGTTAATATAGTCCTGCCTCTCCTCCTGGTCCCCCGTGCGGTGGTTTCGGGAGCGCTGGAGGATGTGGGCTCTGTCTCGGATGTGATGCCCAATGGACATCTGCTCTAGTCCACTGTCTGAATCCCGAACAGTCCTCCGAGTCTCCCGGATCTAGGATGAGGCAGAACATGGCACTCAGCTGCCCCTTCCAAAGCCCTGGCTACACCATCCCAGCCAGGATAAACACACCCCTACCACCCAATCCTGAAAAAAAACAGCCAAGGCTTCTGTGGATGCCACTCAATCCTGCCTTCTTTGGGATAGGAGCAACTGTCCACTTACCCCGCCTGGTGCTGAGCGCATCTCTGATGTCTCTTGGTAGACCTTGGGGGCACCATCACCCGTATTGGAGTAGGAGATGACAGTGGAGGATGAGAACGTCTGGCAATTGCCCCCAGCTGTCATGTGTTCCTGAGGATTTGGAAAGGGCAGGAATGGCTGAGTTGGGAAGGTAATCCCCTCTGGGAAAGGGATTTCACCCTTCAGCAGCCTATGCTTGTCCATATCTTTTTCACAACATGTGAAGACTGAGAAAACATCAGGACTCAATATTACCCCCCAAATTACTCTGACTCCAACAATAAACACAAAAACCTAAAGAGACAGAGCCTTAACTCTATGCTTAACAAGACTGCTGCTACTTCTTCACATCCAGGCGTGGGTTCAACAAACCCTTCACTAGCCTCTTGCCTCAGAGGACTCAAGGATTGTCAGTCACCTCTGAGAACAACGCCAGGGAAGGATATGGGGCAAGAGTCTCACCATGTTCCCAATCATGTCGTTCATCATCCCAAACATGTCCATGAAGCCACCCGACTTGAGGAAAGAGAAGGAAAACAGAAACAAGAAAGCAAAGTCAGTACTTAGATGATCTTGTTTAGGTACCCCCTAGCTAACTATACATTCCTTTTTTTTTTTTTTTTTTTTTTGAGACAATCTCAACCTATTGCCCTGGGTAGAGTGCCATGGCATCATAGCTCATAGCAACCTTCAACTCGGACTCAAGCAATCCTCCTGCCTCAGTTTTTCTATTTTTAATAGAGACAGGGTCTCACTTTTGCTCAGGTTGGTCTCGAACTCGTGAGCTCAAGCAATCCACCCACCTTGGCCTCTCAGAGTGATAGTATTATAAGCATGAGCCACCCTGCCCAGCCCACATTCCCTTTCTCTTCTTCTTTCACATCTAGCAAGTGCTCTTTCTCATTCTCCATTAATATGACCAGAGCACTCATGTTTCTCCTGTAAACTGCCAACCTCTTCCTCAGTCTCTGTGGTTGTTCTGATCCAATTTTCCTTCTCTAGACTGCTGTATTCCCCCATCTTTTGGAAGCAAGCCAAAATTAATAAATTCTAACTTTTAAAGAAATAGGGCATTAAATCATTAAAATCTACTAAAAAACATTTTAGTTGTCCCTTCAACTGGATCTCCCTCCTCAAAAGATGAAACTTTGCTAGAAAACTACATTTTCCTAAAGGGTATGAACTTACAGAACTAAAGGAGTTTAACTCGAAGGGCTCATAGCACCCAACACGCTGGAAGTTTGTAAATGTCATAAAATGTCAAAAAGATGCTGGGGTTACCCAGGAGGCTATTCCAAAGAGGTATATTTGGGAACAACATAAGGGTACAGAGTGTGGGAGACTCACCATTCCCAGCATCCCGAAGGGGGAGACAGCCCCAGCCTATAGGAACATATGAGGAACAGAAATTAGAGACCCCATTCTTTCTCCTTACAATTCCAAACCAGGACCTTGGTCTCAAATTCTTTTCCATCCTTTTAAAAGGGGGACACAAAACTCTTTTTCTTTTTTTTTTTTTTTTTTTGAGACAGAGTCTCAAGCTGTCGCTCTGGGTAGAGTGCCTTGGCATCATAGCTTACAGCATCCTCAAACTCTTGGGCTTAAGAGATTCTCTTGCCTCAGCCACCTAAGTAGCTGGGACTACAGGTGCCTGCCACAATGCCCGGCTATTTTTTTTTGGTTGTAGTTGTCGTTGTTTAGGGCTGGATTTGAACCTGCCAGCTCTGGTGTATGTGGCTGGCACCCTAGCCGCTGAGCTACAAGCACCAAGCTACAAAACCCTTTTTCTAGACCCGTTCCTCCTACTCCTAGATCATCTCACCTGGTAAGCTGGCTCTTGTGCAAGCAAAATAAAGTTTTACCTACCACCTACCCCCACCAACCTTTCTTGGGTCTCAGGTATGTTTCAGCAACATTACCTGCATCCTGCGGCTGGCAGGCCTGGTCCCTGGCATGTTGCCATCTGTGATGCTGAGGAAGGGGCTATATCCAAAGCCACCAGACAACATACGGTTCATATGCTGACGGTGAACAGCAAAGGGGTCCCTGAGGAGTGAACATAAGAGTATGAGTGGCAGAAAGGCCAACCTCTTGATACTCCCCTCAAAAAAAAAACAGGGCAACATTGGTACATATGCCTACTTCCTGCTAAGGCAGAGCTAGAGCTCAGGATCCAGCCAGTTCCAAGCATTCCCAGCAATGGGAACCCAAATGTATGTCTGAACTGCTCAGAGAAACATGAAGTGGAGTGGGAGTGCTCTAGAGCAGGAGGGAGAGGGAATACTCACATCAGGAACATGGGATCCTCAGGCTCCGCGTCCCTCATGAAGCGGAACATCCTGATCTTAGCTCCAGGGGGCTCCACACTGGAAAGATGTGAAAGCTCCAGATACTTGGAGGTGGCCGGGCTTTTTGCACACCCACTCAGTGCAGGGACTCTCAGAGCACTGTCCCTTCCGGATACTGTAACTGATCCCTAAACTCCAGGGAGACCCTTCTTCAGGTGCTTGCTCCACACAACCCTCTACGGCGAGAAGAGCTCGCCAAACCTCTGTCTCAATTAGGGCTGTGGAAAAATTTTTCCAAGCATCTCAGGTGTGTGCCTACTCCACTCAGGGCCATCCTCTTCCCAAAGCCCTGGCCAGGGACATACTCCTTCTCATGCCCCGAGGCCACGATTCTAGATAAGAACCCCCAGTGCCGGCCTTGCCCCATTAATGATCCCAGCTACCCCGCTTCCTCTTTATCCCCCGCCGCCGCCAGGCCTACCCCGGCCTCACCGTGCCCACCTCACAGGTCAGCTGCTCCCCAGCTCCGGCCTTCCCGCCAGGAGATAAGAGAGGCAGGCCAGAACTCTCCTTCCTTCCCGCAACCCAGACTCCCAGACCCTGCAGCTCCGTGGGCCGGCTCCCGCCCCGGGCTGCCCCCTCTGCTAGAGCCTCACCGGTCCCCGACTGGGGTTCAGCGGCCCATCCGGCCAACTTCGCTTCCAGTGCGCTGCAGGGTCTGGGTCGTGGCCCGGGACGCGGAGATTGGTCTGGGCTGGAGCTTCTCGACCTCCCGCGCCGCCTCCTCCCACAGATGCCACCTCCGTACCCACCTTGGCCCGTGGAGCCGAACCCCGGCCAGGCCCGGGCGGAAATGACGTCACGATGGGACCGCCCTCCCCGGGCCGCCCCAGAGGAGCCACGCCCCCTAGCGTAGGCGGGAGGAGGCTGGGTTTGCGCTCCAGGGGCTGTGGGGTAAGGGGAGGTGCGGGCAAGGGAGCGGAGCCTCTGGGGACCAAGGGAGGGGAGTATCCATTAACAAGCTGCATTTGGGTGCTGTGGAAAACAGGAAGAGACTCCCTGTAAGGGTGAGGAGGAGGAGAGGCATCCACTCTTTGGGAGGGCCTGGGTGAAGCGGAGTAGGCGAGGGGGCAGGGCGGTGCACCATGTTCTCTCTGGAGAAACGGGAAGGGAGGACGCAGGGCAGATACCCTTGCGGGAGGGGCGGGCTCTCTGTGGGCGAGGAGCAGGGGCAGAGCCTTGCGGGGAGTTTTTAATCTGCTAATGCCTTATGTTCCTTTATTGGAGTGGTGGTGACATGGGAGGTTTTTTGGTTTTTTTATATTTGTTTGTTTGTTTTGTAGAGACAGAGTCTCACTTTATCGCCCTCGGTAGAGTGCCGTGTCGTCACAGCTCACAGCAACCTCCAGCTCTTGGGCTTAGGCGATTCTCTTGCTTCAGCCTCCGGAGCAGCTGGGACCACAGGCGCCCGCCACAACGCCCGGCTATTTTTTGTTGCAATTTGGCCAGGGCTGGGTTTGAACCCGTCACCATCGGTACATGGGGCTGGCGCCGTACTGACTGAGCCACAGGCACCGCCATTGTTTGGTTTTTTTTATTTCTTTTTCTTTTCTTTTTTTTTTTTTTTGAGACAGTCTCAAGCCGTCACCCTGGATAGAGTGCTGTGGCATCACAGCTCACAGCAGCCCCAACTTCTGGGCTCAAGCGAGTCTCCTGCCTCCACCTCCCAAGTAGCTGGGACCACTGGCGCCCTCCACAACGCCCAGCCATTTTTTGGTTTCAGCCATCATTGTTGTTTGGTGGGCCCGGGCTGGATTCGAACCTGCCAGCACAGGTGTACATGGCTGGCGCCTTAGCCCTTTGAGCCACAGGTGCCGAGCCCATTCTTTGTTTTTTTGAGACAGAGTCTTACTGTGTTGCCCGGGCCAGAGTGCTGTGGCATCAGGCTAGCTCACAGCAATCAAACTCTTGTGTTCAAACAGTCCTCCTGCCTAAGCCTCAGGAGTAGCTGGGAGTACGGGGGCAGCCTGCCTGGCTATGCTGTTCTTAGTAGAGATGGGATCTCACTCTTGCTCAAGCTGGTCTTGAACTCCTGAGCTCAAGGGATCCTCTCACCTGAGCCTCCCTGAGTGCTAGGATTACAAATGTGAGCCGCTCTGCCAGGAGTTATTTATATCCTACTGCTCAAGGTCATCGCTGAGGTCTGATTTTTCACACGTTTGCCTTCTGATGGTACATGTTATCGTTTGGTGCAGAGAGTTAGTCGCTACTGGTATGCTGGGAGCTTGTAAAAAATGATGGGAGTTTTTGGAAAATGTATTAAGAACCATCCAAAGACAGGTAAATACAACTTTACTGCACTACATCTTATACTAGCATTTTTTTCTATTCTCTACTAGTTATGCTATTGCGCTGTAAAAAGCAAATACTGAAATTATTGTTGTCTTAGTAATGGGTTTGACATGTTGCATTTTCCATTTTTAGTGCACTAGGCAAGACCACTCCCACTAGTACTAATAATATCTTTTTCCCTTTCTTTAGTTGAAACCATTTTAGAACTCTATAAAGATTCCTTGAATTCTTAAGTATACATGAAATAACTGACCTGTTAGATGACAGCCTAGAAACAAGTGCTATAGTGATGCAACCACCTGAAAATGCTACAGCACCTGTTTCTGATGAGGACTCAAGAGTTGAAGAAGGTGGAATAATCCACCAGGCTCTTTGATGTGCACACAGCATATTTTATTCAAGATAAATAATAATGCTGAGTCTGACTCAGATGATCCCTCACATGCACCTGAAGACCCTCTTGATGATGAAATTCCGTCTATATCTACTGCACAGCAACCTCCTCTATCAAAGAAAAAGAAAATGAGACCCCATCTCTACTAAAAATAGAAAAACTAAGGCAAGAAGATTGCTTTAGCTCAAAAGAGATTGAGGTTGATGTGAGCTATGACACTACAGCACTCTACTCAGGGCACCAGAAATAGACTCTATTTCATAAAAAATGTGACAAAAATTGTTCACAAAGGGAATAAAGCTGACTTGACTGCATGGCCCATAGCAGATAGAGTTATAGAACCACTCAATGATTTCTTCACCAAAATGAAAACTCCCACAGAAATTCTTGAACTTTTTCTTGATGACAAGCTCATTGAATTCATTATCTTGTACTCCAAGTTAGATGCTGCAGTAAGGGGGTAATCTTTTCTTGAATAGTTCTGAGTTCAGATGTTTTCTGGGGCTGGATGCAATGGCTCATGCCTGTAATCCCAGCACTCTGGGAGGCCCAGGCAGGCAGATTGCTTGAGCTCATGAGTTCCAGACCAGCCTGAGCTAGGGCAAGATCCCACTTCTAAAAATAGCCAGGCAAGGCTGGGCGCCTGTGGCTTAAGTGGCTAAGGCACCAACCACATACACCTGAGCTGGCAGGTTCAAATCCAACCTGGGCCGCTGAGGCTGCAACCAAAAAATGGCCGGGCGTTGTGGCGGGTGTGTAGTCCCAGCTACTTGGGAGGCAGAGGCAGGAGAATCATTGGAGCCCAGGAGTTGGAGGTTTCTGTGAGCTATGATGCCACAGCACTCTATCCAGAGCTACAGCTTGAGGCTCTGTCTCAAAAAAAAAAAAATAGCCAGGCATTGTGGTGGGAGCCTGTAGTCCCACCTCCTTGGGAGGCTGAGGCAAGAGAATCACTTGAGCCCAGGAGTTTGAGGTTGCTGTGAGCTGTGCCACTATGGCACTCTACCAAGGGTGACACAGTAAGACTATGTCTCAAAAAAAAAAAAAAAAACAGGGCTCAGTACCCACAGCTCAGTTGTTAGGGCTCCGGCCACATGTACTGGGCTGGTGGGTTCGAACCAGCCCAGGGCCTACTAAACAAAACAAAAAAATAGCTGGGTGTTATGGTGGGTGCCTATAGTTCCAGCTACTTAGGAGGCTGAGGCAAGGGAATCACTTGAGCCCAAGAGTTTTGAGGTTGCTGTGAGCTATAACCCCACCCCACTCTACCAAGGGTGAGAAAATGAGACCCTGTCTCAAAAAAAGAAAGAAAAGAAAAGAAACCCGATTTTTTTTTCTTTCTTTCTTTCTTTTTTTTTTTTTTGGAGACAGAGCCAAGCTGTCACCCTGGATAGAGTGCTGTGGCATTACAGCTCACAGCAACCTCCAGTTCCTGGGCTTGAGCTAATCTCTTGCCTCCGCCTCCCAAGTAGCTAGGAGTACAGGCTCCCGCCACAACGCCCAGCCATTTTTTGGTTGCAGCCGTCATTGTTTGGCGGGCCTGGGCTGGATTCAAACCTGCCAGCTCAGGTGTACGTGGCTGGTGCCTTAACCGCTAGAGCCACAGGCGCAGAGCCTGATTTTATACATTATGTACAATGTAGGAGTGGTTTTCCTAGTGTTCCATTTTTGGAATGCCACATAACTATGGAATATAATAAAATTTTTCTTTGTCAAATTCTTGTTCCTTCAATTTTTCTAAATAACATATGAATTACATGCAAAAAATTAAAAACGGTGACCTCCTCTATAAATGGGTTTAAGCAGGTTTCCCACTAGAGTAGCGTTCTGCCCGAGAGGGAGGAAAGGAAGTATTTTGTGGGGCAGGTTCTAGGACCTATTCCTCTGTTCCTCCGGGACGAGGAGCCTTGGCTGGGCAGAGTCCTGGGGGTTACGTGGAGGAGAGATGAAGACTTGGCTGCCCCGGGTCTAGTTCAGGCTTTGGTAAGCAGGGCTAGGGCAGAGAATCCTGGTTGGGGAAACTGGCCACCAGATGGCGCGCCTCTGCCGGACTGGCACTAGAACAGGAACTGGTGTTGGAGAGGTCGGGACCCCTCGTTACCCGTCTGTGAAGGATAAGGTTGGGGAAAGTCTCGAATTCTGAAGTACTTTTTTCAGTATTAAGCTCTTCTTTCCTTTTTTTTTTTTTTTTTTTGTGTAGAGACAGAGTCTCGCTTTATCGCCCTCGGTTGAGTGCCGTGGCGTCACACGGCTCACAGCAACCTCCAACTCCTGGGCTTAGGCGATTCCCTTGCCTCGGGTTCCTGAGCAGCTGGGACTACAGGTGCCTGCCACAACGCCGGCTATTTTTCTGTTTTGCAGTTTTGCTGAGGCCAGGTTTGAACTCGCCACCTTCGGTATATGGGGCCAGCGCCCTACTCGATGAGCCACAGGTGCTGCCCAAGCTCATCTTTCTTTTCTCTTAACTTTTGCGTCACCAAAGGCTCTCAGTCCTGCACTGATCTTTCTTGCCTCTAGTCAGGTAGGTAGGTCAGGGGTCTAAAGTCTGGTGACAGAAAGCGGTGGAGAGCTCAAATGAACCAGGATCACTCGGGGGTGGAGCTAAAAACAGGGCCTGGGAGCCCTGACTCCAAGGCCAGAGGCTGATACTCTTGACATACTAAATGCCTTGCCCAAAATCTGGCTCTGCTGGAGAGAAGGGCCCTCCCCCTTGGTGTCAGGGGATTTGAACTGTCTAGGATGGACTTTAAACCAGCTTCATCCAAACTCCAGCCCTCCCTGGTTCTTTCCTCTGGCTGTTAGCCATATGAACACTACATGGAGCCTGACCCACTGAGAAAGATTTGTTTCCCCAAATTCCCTGCTGTAGAAGGAGGAAGGAGGTCCTTGTTGATACAAGAAAAGGTGCTAGGAGCAGAGCTGCTCAGATTTCTTTGAGCTTGATAGTAATTGAAGAGGAAAAAATAACACTGGAGATGGGGAACAGAGAGAGTTAATTAAGATATAAGCTGGTAGGCTCGGCGCCTGTGGCTCAACAGGCTAAGGCGCCAGCCACATACACCTGAACTGGCGGGTTCAAATCCAGCCAGGGCCCACCAAACAACAATAACGGCTGCAACCAAAAAATGGCGGGGCATTGTGGCAGGCGCCTGACTTGGGAGGCGGAGGCAGGAGACTCGCTTGAGCCCAGGAATTGGAGGTTGCTGTGAGCTGTGATGCCACAGCACTCTATCCAGGGTGACAGCTTGAGGCTCTGTCTCAAAAAAAAA
>CAUYON010074734.1:0-16063 GCA_963573935.1 Arctocebus calabarensis | reverse complement strand
AAAAAAAAAAAAAAATGGATCAAAGACTTAAATGTAAAAGTTCAAACTATAAATATCTTAGAAGAAAATAGGGAAAGCTTCGTGACAGTGAGCTTGGCAATAAGACTGTTCTCATAGGGAAGAATAGTTAAATTCAGGGCTGGAGTCAGAGACATGGGTTCTAATTTGATACTGCCACTTTCCCACCTGTGGGTGCATTACCTATCCTCTATACTCAGATTTCTCATATGTAAAAAGAGTAATAGAATGTTGATGACAATGAGATAAATTAATGCATGAAAAGGACTAAGCTGCCTGCCTGGCATGTGTCCTATTCTCAGTAGCTGTCAGCCATTCCTATCCCTTCCGGGGCAGGTAACATAATATAGGAGGCTAGTATGTGGGCTTTGAGCCAGATTTTCTAGGTCCATATCCTGATTCTGCCCTTTACCATCTCTGTGACTTTGGAAAACTACTCAGTTCTTGGGGACTTTTAAATTCTGAATAATAGAATTAGTTCTCATCTTATAAAGTATAAGGATTAAATGAGATAATCCCCTTGTCTAGCCTTTAGAAAAGTGGTCACTGCTTCCCTCTCTTCTTGCCTCCTGCTGCTACAGTGCTCAGCACGATGGTGGGCACATGGTAGGTGCTCATCTAATGGACCATCACACTGCCTTAAACAATGATGTTTAGAACGTGTTTGATGACAGGGGTATATACTAATCGTAACTGGGGAAACAAGATAAAAATCAAATATGCAATTTTATCTCAACTATGTGAGAAGGAAAAGCAGAGAAAAGGAGTTAGAAGGAAATTTATGAAAATATTAAAAGGACACTCCTTAAATGGAAAAGTCGTACATGGATTTATTTCCTATTTATTTATTTTTTTGTATGCTTTTCAAATTTTTATCATGAGCATGTTCTTTTACCACTGGAAAATATTAAAATGCAGTTAAATACACTGGGAAAGAGTATTCTCATGCTTTCTATCACTTGGCCCACTGGCTTCTAGGATTGACTAGCAATCACCCTAATAGGGCAAGAGGCCATGACCTTGAGGTAGGCTTGGATACGTGGACTCCTCACATGTGTGTGAGCGTGTGTGTGCCTGATGTTTCATGGAGCTTGACATCTCCTTGAGGGTGTGGGGTCTCCTGGCCAGTCCTATGCTTTCCTTCTGTCTTGCTCAGGGTCTCACATGGGTATTCAGGGTCTAGCACCTGGGTATCCACTGAATACATAGCTTTAATGCTGGAGAGATGTTCAAGCTGGCTGCCACTGCAGGAGCCCAGACTGCCAGGGGAACCCACTGCTTCTGCAGTCACGGATGGAAGAAGAGGCAGAGATCATGGAAAGTCAGACAACTTCACATCTTTGAACTGGGCTTGGCTCTCAAATTACCCAGCTTCAGGGAAAAGTGATCTCTTTGCAGAAGATATAGTGTTTGAGTTGACTCATTCCAAAAGTGATGATCAGAAAATAGAAAATTTCCTTTAAAACCTTAAAAATAGTTTTAAAATTATTTTAGATATATTATTTGCTCATTGGAAACCTCAGAAAATAAAGACATCAAGAGGGGCAAATGTTATATAAATAAAAGTAAAAGAGAGTTTCAAAAAACAAATCATGCCAAATCTTATAGACAATAGAAAAGGAAGAAATATTTCAAAATCATTCTACTTGATCTGAATACACCTGATATTGAGATTGGAAAAAATATATGTTATAAAGGGAAATTACAAACATATTTCACTTATAAATGAGGATTGTAATATCCTAAACAACATATTCACAAGTTGAATTAAAAATTAATGTTTAAGTAATGTACTTTGGTCAAAATTAAATCCAATTTATGTGAGAATTAGTCACTATTTTCTTTACCTTTATTTTTGTTTTCTTTCCCTCACCTCCTTCCTCCTTCTCTCTCTGTCTGCTCTCTCCTTCCCCCATGTCCCACTGTGTCATTGTCATTAATTGTCCTCAAATCAAAGTTGAATACATAGGATTGATGCTTCTCCATTCCTGTGGTTTCACTAAGAATAATGTGTTCCACCTCCATCCAAGTTAATACAAACACAGCAAAGTCGCCATTATTTTTGATGGTTGAGTAATAGTCCATGGTATACATATATCATAGCTTACCAATCCATTACTGGGTTGAAGGACATTTAAGCTGTTTCTGCATTTTAGCAATTGTAAATTGGTCTGCTAGTTAGTTGTCTACTTTTTGAGACTTTGGAAAAAAAAAAAGGTTAACTGATGACTCAATACTGAGCCTCAGAGTCAAGGCATCCTATAATAAACATGCCCTTATTTTACAATGGGAATGTTACTTTCTTGGCATTATTATTATTAATATTGCTTAATATTTTGATGCAGTAATTGTTTTCTTTTCTGAATGTATTTATCATCATTCATTCTTTACATGGTTTTGTTTCTAGTCTTAAACATTATTATTATTAAATTTTAAGCCTTTTAAATTCTGTGAAGGCAAAAAGTGGAAACCTAACTAACACATGTATATGTAATAATAATAATAAGAAGAAAAAAATGTAACATTTAATCCTGACAAATACTCTTAGCATATGATAAGTAGAAGGGAAATCTCTCTATCTAATAAAAGACATCTACAAAAGAAACCAAAAACTAAATAACTTAACATACTTAAAGGTGAGAGACTAAATATTTTTCCTTGTAATCAAGAAGAAATGGAGGAGGAGGTCCTCTTTCATCACTCTTTTCAACATCATAAAGGAATTTCTATCCAGTTCAAGAAGGCAAGAAAAGTGAAAGAATCCAGATTGAATGGAAGATATAAAATTATTTTCATTTATAGATAATGTGTTTACATATGTGTGTAAATTATGCACAGATTTGTATATATGTAGGTCATTATAAAGGTTTTGAGCTACATAGTAAAAAGAAAATCAAGAAAATCAAGAAACATCTGTCCATATGGACAGAAACAAACAAAGCCCTCCCAGTAACATGGATAAGCCATTCCAGTGAGACTTACATTAGAGAATCAGAAAAGGATACTGTTGATGTGTTTCTTGGAAGTCAAATAAAGGACCAACCAGGGTGCTGCCTGTGGCTCAAGGAATAGAGCACTGGTCCCACATGCCGGGGGAGAGGGCGAGTAGGTTCAAACCCAGCCCCGCCCCACCCAAAAGAAACAAATAATGGGCCAACCATAATGCAATCTGTCTCAAAACTTTCTTAGTGATCCACATATACATGATTACAAAAACTTTGCTTAAAAACTTTTAGAACTACCGAATTTGTTTAGCAAATTTGTTAGGAATAAGTTCAATATATATCAATTGTATTCTTATATAAAATGAGGTAAAATTTTATTTGAAATAAAATCCAATAATATTTCCATGAAAACCATAAAAAGAGAAGTATTTGAGATATAAATTTAACAAAGAACTTGCAGCAACTTTGAGCTAAAATACATTACACGCCAATGAAAGACACTGTGTTCATGGATTTAAAAGTTCAATATTAATAAGATGTTCCCAATTTGATCTATAGATTCACCATAACTCTAATCAAATCATAAAAGGCTTGCATGTAAATATTGACAACTTGATTCTAACATTTGCTTGGATTGCCATAGTAAGTACAGTAGCTAAAACCATTGTGAAAAAGAACAAAATTACGAAATTCAACTATATAACTTCACTTTAACTATACAATTGCAAAAGTTAAGAGAGTGTAGTAGTGGTGAAAGACAAGATATAAATTAGGACTGGTCATGGTGGTTCATGCCTGTAATCCTAGTGCTCTGAGATGCCGAAGTGAGCACTAGGTGGACTGTTTGAGATCAGGATTTCAAGACCAGCCTGAGCAAGAGTGAGACCCCTGTCTCTACTAAAAAAGAGAGAGAGAGAGAGAGAAAGAAATTAGTGGAACAGAGCAGAAAGTCCAGAAATAGATTTACACAGAGATAGTGAGTTGATGTTTGATAAAGATTAAAAAGGAATTAAATGAAGAAAAAATAGGTTCTACAACAAACTGGAAAGGTAGACCTTCCATATTCAAAATAGTGAACTTTGACATATAACTTGCACTCTACACAGAAATTATCTCAAAATGGAATTATTGGCCTAATTATTAAATGCAAGCTATAAAAAATAGATGAAACAGGGGCAAGCAAATACGTTTTACCTTGGGTTTGACAAGGAGTTCTTAGATACATCACCAAAATTACAAGTAATAAAAGTACAAGTTATCCACACACTGGATATACCTGATGTTCATTTAATTTTTTAAAAAATCGATCTGAGAAAGGCAGTGTGGAAATCACGAACTAGAGACTCAGAGAGAATATCTGTAAGTCACATACTGCATAAAGGAAATGTATTCAGAATATAGAAAGGAATCCTGAAACTCATCAATAAGAAAACAAACTAACAACAAATAGGAATGAATCTGAATAGAAATTTCAGGAGAAAAAAATACAAGAATGGTAAATAAACCTATGGAAAGTTGTACATTATCATTTATCTTCAGAGAAATCTGAATTAAAAATATAATGTTAATAAAAAATTTCTAAAATATTAAAAAAAATTATATCAAATACTGGTTAGATTAATGAACACTGAGAACCATCATTTGCTGATGGTGAGAAGCTGAAATGTTATACTCACTTTGAATGAGAGTTTGGAAATATTTTAAAGTTAACTGTACACTTATCATCAGAGTCAGCTATCCCAATCCTAGGTATTCGTCTACATTCATTGAAAACATACATCCATACAAAAAGTTATACATGAATGTTATAGAAAATTTATTAATAATTGGAAACAACTAAGTATTAATAAAAGGTAACAACCAAGCACTTTAAGAGTTGAATCAATAATAAACCATGGTACCTACATAAATGGGAATAATATTCAACAATGAAAAGTAATGAGCTACTGATTTATATAACATCAGGGATGAATCCTTTTTTTTTTTTGTAGAGACAGAGTCTCACTTTATCGCCCTCGATAGAGTGCTGTGGCGTCACACAGCTCACAGCAACCTCCACCTCCTGGACTTAGGCGATTCTCTTGCCTCAGCCTCTCGAGTAGCTGGGACCACAGGCACCCACCACAATGCCTGGCTATTTTTTTGTTACAATTTGGCCCAGACTGGGTTTGAACTTGCCACCCTCAGTATATGGGGCCAGCACCCTACCCACTGAGCCACAGGTGTCACCTCATCACAGATGAATCTTAAATGAATTTTGTGAAATGAAAAAAATTTATCCCACATTAATCCCGTGATTCAGTTTATGTGATACTAAGTCCAAAAAGAACAAAGTTGCAGGGTCAGAAAGTAGATCTGGTTTTGTGAGGAGTTGTGAAAGTTGCAAGTGATTAACTAGAAAGAGATTACACAGGTGAGTTTTTAGTGTAACAACCTTTTTGGTCCTAGTCTGGTACACACATAACACTACACACTTGTCAAAACCTATAAAAAAGCATCATCATATGTTAAATTTTACCATCAAAATAAGTCAACTGAGGTCTTGGGGAAATCCCAAGGTGGACCTAACTATACTATAAATGTGTGTCTTAGTCTCATGAAAGGTGACCTAAATAACACTGGAAGCATTCTTTTTACTGTGAACTATAAGGCTTTCCAAGGGAACTGCAGATAAACACAGTACTTTAGTGTATAATCTGTTTCATTTTTTTTTAAAAAGAGTCATAGTTAGCAGTTCTGGAACTCCTTTACGTATATACTAGTGTTGAATAATGAAGTTAATAAAATACAGATAATGGGAACCAGATTATTTACTGCCATAGAAAGAAGTTAACAAACAAAAAAGAGGGGAAGTCTATAATGAATACTGTGGTGCTAAAGTAAAGATGTCAGAATGAACTAGTTTTTATGTAAAGGTGTATACAAACTGATTCACAAGTAAATATTGATATGTATGCATAGAGAATATATTTACACATGCATTTTATACATCACCCTGACTCTCCAAAAGGTGTTGGCAAACTTCAAGTCTCCTTTGTTGTTCTTTGGTGAGCTCCTTGGGGACCATATTTGCACATACCTTTCTTATGCCAAGATTTTTAAGTTAAGATGTTTCTAACTGTTTCTCTATCAATGTTTACTTGGTCTGCTATGCTTCTCACTATCAGTCAGTGATTTTGACATTCAGTTGGACACATTTTTGCAATGTTTTCATTAGTTCTACTGGTTGCCCTTACCTCTCTTCATCAGTGACTCTCCTTGTGCACTGCCATTTTCTTCATAGCATTATCCCCATAAACTTGCACTAACATGTTCCTGACTTTACTTCCACTCTTGCCAAGTTTAACAGAAATTTAATATTTGTTCATTGCTCTAATTTTAAGCTCTGACATTCTCCCAACAGCATATAAAAACATGCAACAACAATAATGAATGCCACTCAGGAAGATAACGCTACAAGTTCACATGAACACAAGCTGTGAGACACTGATATATCAAGGTTATGAAACTTTACCAGTTGCCAATGTAAGGGCGCAGTAGCAAGTTCATGAACTTGATCTCATATATACCTACATTCATATATATACATATATGTGTGTATCTTTTTATATATATACAGGAACATATATATGTGAACATACACATATACTACAAAAAATGAACACATACTTATCTACAATCATATAAATATATGAAACGCTAATTTTATATATGTTGCAAATTTTTATAATTTACTCTGATGTATATTCTAATTTAGGCATAATAATTTGTAAACATATAATTTTATGTATTTTATTTTATTTTTGACACAGAGCCTCAAGCTGCCACCCTTGGGTAGAGTGCTGTGGCATCAAAGCTCACAGCAACCTCCAATTCCTGGGCTCAAGCGAGTCTCCTGCCTCTGCCTCCCAAGTAGCTGGGACTACAGGCACCTGCAACAACGCCTGACCATTTTTTTTTGTTGTAGTCGTCATTGTCATTTGGCGGGTCTGGGCTGAATTTTATGTATTTTATTAAGTATATATGAATTATAAATGGCAATTATATTTTTTATCTATCTTACCATATATAAATACATATAAAATATACTATCTTTTTTCACCATGTCTGGAAAAGGTTATTCCCAAGTAGCCTTCATATCAAAATATTAGTCTTCTACAAAAAAACACACAGCTCCTTAGAAAAATGTCTTAGTCTAGGGTATATACAGTTGCATAGAGAAAATGTAAGATGTGTCAGAAGTATTTTGTGGTTTTTGAAAATAAAGAAACACTAAAACAAAATAGTAAAATGAATTAGAGCATAATAGGTATTGTCAAAAAGATGCGTGAGCCATTTTGCAAAAGCTCCCAACGGCCTATGCTGGTTCGAGCGATAAAGTGAGTAAAAACACCAATGAATTATAGGCAGTGTCCGTGTTATGAATGAGATAGGTTCTCTAGGTTTGTTCATAAGTGGAATTTGCATGTAAGAAGGAACAGGTACATTTACCTATTACCTGTAATATCCTCCATTCATACGTGAGAGTTGTATGTGAGTTTAAATATTCGCAACTCGGGTACTTACTGTGATAGCCTCCGTTTGTAACTAAGATTCGTACCTAAGTTGGATGTTAAGGACTTTAGGTGAGGACTGCTTGTATAACCCAAAGCATAAAATAAATATTTAGGGGTTTATATTAAAATTTAGGAATGGTAAAATAAGTGTATCAATGGAGAAGGAATATAAAATCTTTATGGAGTAATTGTAATGAACGTGTAGTTACTCTCCTTAGAAATGGGAAGCAGGCTTAACTGATAAGTGTGAAAAGGCAACAATATGGTTACAATGAAAAAACCTGGAAGATAATCACTTTAACCTGGTATATTTGTGCTATTCTTCCAGAAAACATGTACGCCTAGCATAATCAGAAAAAAGCATCAGAAAAACTCAAATTTTCAGATATTCTACAAAAATACCTGGTCATTATTCTTTCAAAACTCTTTTTATTCATTACATTAGATTAATATGAGTGTATAGATGATTAGGTTACATTGTTTGCATTTGTTAAGTAAAATCTAACTTGTAGTTGAGCCCTTCACTCAGGGGGTGTGCTCTATACCCTTACATTGTGCCCATTAGGTGAGAGCTCACTACTCCCCTTTCCTCCTCCCTCTGCTCCCTCCCTTCTCCCCTCTATATTATCTTCAAAACTGTTAAGGTCATAAAAACAAGAAAAGACTGAAAAAAAGTCACAGATAGGTGAAGCCTCAGGAAACTGGACTAATAAATGCAATTTAGGATCTTAGAACCGAAAATAGACAATAATGACAAAACAAACAAACAAAAAAACAACTACTGAATTCTGACTTAAGTCTTTAGTCAATTGTACTATACCGAGGTTTAATACTTATTTTTGAAAATGTACTATGGTTAGGCAAGATGCTAACATTAGGGGAAAGTAAAGGAGGGACATACAGAAATTCTCCCTTGTTTGCAACATTTACTATTAATTTAAAATTATTTCAAAGTAAAATGTTTTCAAAAATACATAATCATGTATTATTATTTAAAGTTATCTATAACTACTATTTTGGTATAAGAATTCCCATATATGAGAATCCATACAATAAATTTTCAAAAGTTTTTGCACAAAATGAACCAAATAAAGAAATTTTAAGAGCAATTGAAAAATAAATGAAAGAAAATACATAACACTAGTAACAATTGCTGAGGAATAAGAAAAATAACTCTTGAAGTAAAAGTTTAGCAAGAAAAATTTATAATCTACAACTAAAAATCTTTGGAAAAAAAAGGGAAGAGAAAAATTGAGACACGTTGGAACTCATATGGGAATATTTAATAGTATAATCATGCCCATTCATCAAAAATTAATATGTAATTTTTTTACGAATGAATTTAAAACTTTATTTAAAATGTTAGAATTTGATAAATGGACTTATCAATTTTACAGTTATGAAGATAAAGCTAAGAATATTTAAGAATCTTTAAAATAAAAGAAGACTATGAGGGGTGAATTGCACTACTAGATATCAAAACATATTCAAGATTTGATATTAAAAGTGACAATAAGGAAAATGGACACAGTTCAGAAAAATAACTAACAATATTATATAAGAAAATAATTTTGGAGAAAGGAGATGAAATGCAGCAGTGAGTCTGGAACACTGAGATTCCAGTTAAGATATAAACTTGAACTTCCATTAATGCTTTATAAGCCTTTCTGCAGGTACATTATACTTCAATAAGGCCAATGTTAGGAAAGAATATAGATATTCTATTTTTTGCTTATAAAATTATCAGTTTTCAGAATTGATTGTATCTCATAAAATGGTGGAAAGAGAATTGTTGTTTAATACTGCAAATTGATATAATATTCTCAGAGTACATTTGTGATATCCTTTTAAAGGTCCTGACATTACAAATACCTAGATAAATTTTGGAAGAATTATACTTTTAAATTTATAAGTTCAAACAAAATAAAGACCATTATGTAAAGATGTAAATTTAATATCAGACATCTATATATACATGTACATATACATATGGACACATTATACCCAAACTTTTTCTCTACAAGACTTAAAATGAAAACATAATTATACTGAAAGAGAATTTAAAAATTAATTTTATGGTGCATCATGTATTAAGATAAAACAAAACCACTATATATACATTTACATGCTTGCAGGTGTGCCTGACTTTTTTTTTTTGCAAATATATAATAATGAATAAATATAACTAAACAATGAACAAAAACCAAGTATAAATTTATTTGGTAATGTGTAATGGAGTTTTTAATTTTTTAAATTAAAAAATAATAATTTTACATATCCATGGGCTACAAAGCAATGTTTGCAGACTCATGCACAATGTAATGGTCAGATCAGGCTAACTGCCATATCCATCTTCTCAAATATTTATCTTTTCTCTATGTTGGGAATATTCAATACTCTCCTTCTAGCTATTTGAAACTGCATAATATACTTAACTATTGTCATCTTTCTAAAGGTATACAAAACTAGAACTTATTATTCCTATCTAGGTATAATTTGGCAATTTGATTTTTAACACCTGAAAAATAGTTTCCATAAATCAATGAAACTTCTATTAAAATAGGTGTTGCAATGATTTCTACAAATCAATAAAAAGAAAACTTACAACAAATGAATTTTTAAAAATAAGTATGGGGCAGCACTTGTGGATCGAAGGAGTGGGGCGCCAGCCCCATATGCCAGAGGTGGTGGGTTCAAACCCAACCCCAGCCAAAAAGTGAAAAAAAAAAAAAAGTACAAGTATGAATGAAATTTATAAAAGAATTGTATCAAATATTAAAAAAAGATTTTTACTCACCAGTAACTAGAATATGTACAAAAGTAGCAGTGAGAACTAAAGCTGAGCATATTCCATTGCTAATATGAACCAAGAATATGCACATTAGCTAAAAGAGATGTGCTAGAATGTTGCTACTGGTGTTATATATTATAGCCCCCAAATGTAATTAATACAAATGTCAATCAACAGGAAAATGAATTAACATACTAAGTATATGCATACAATGTAATACTTTTCAGCAATGAGGGAAAAAATAGCATGTTAATACATGTACCAACATAAGTGGAACTCATACACATCTATTGAGCAAAATGAGCTAGATCTAAAAGATTACATTACTTATTAAACTCAAAAATAGAAATCAAGATAATTACCCTGGCCAAGTATGGTTACTGGAAGGGGAAAAGAGGATTTGTGGGGTGCTGTTGGGGGTCATTCCCCTGGTTGATTCACTTTGTTAAAGTTCGTCTTGCAGTGTGCCTTGTGTACTTTTCTCCAGGTATATCATTCGTCAGTGAAACTAACTCTAGAAAAGATAACATAGATATCCTACTTATGAAGATAAAAGTTAGCAGCTCTGTGCAGAAAGCCCCACAGAAACTAGCTCTGTGAAGCAAATAATGGCTGTGAAAGTTCTCCTTAAAGATGAAGCTGAGATTTAGTGTCCAACAAAATTGTTGGTGGGGTAAGGAAAAATGGGAAGACCAGCTTCTTAATGGGCAGAGTGAGGAGAAGCTGAGTACTCATCTAGGAGGGCAGTTCCCTACATCTACTTGCAATTTTCTAGCTACTCAAGACTTCCTGGTATTAAATGATTTTCCATTTGCTTCATGAAAAGTTTAAATTCAGAAAGTGTGTGTAAATATCACCTGGGACCTTTGCTGTAAATGAAGATTCCTTGGCTTCATCTAGGATGCTTTAGCATCGCTGGTCCTAGGGCCTTTGAATTTCCATTAGTAACAAGAACCCAAGGTAATTCTGATGTTTGCAATCTACTATTATATAGCACTTTCAGAAATAGTAGCTGAGACTGGGGTATGTGTTTACCAATGAATATTATGGGTACTACAGTAAAGTTGTCAATAAAAGCATGAAGTTAGTAGAGACAATCACATTATTTACTGAAGCCCTTTGCAATATATCTGAAACTCAATACATGACAACGCTTCTCCTTAATTATTAACAATGAAAATCCAACTTTAATGTTGTACAGTTACCTAAATTGAAAATTTAACTAGATCAAAAAATATAGCGTTTGAGTTAGAAAGAGTAACCTGTTCTTCTGAGGGGGAGAAAACAGTAGTTGCAGGTGACTGTTATATGTGTTGAGTTTGATTATGTCATAAGTTTCACATAAACAACAGTAAAGTGTTGGAGAGCTTTTGCAAGTACCCCATGGAAGGACATCATAGAAGAGCCACAGATAACATTACACTACTTTTAGCATACTGTGTTAGACCTTGCTCTGTGGCCTGATTATACTTTTGATTACTTCAGGGCTAAGTATTTCTCAAGTGCTAAGTACAGGGAGATTTGGATCTCAAACCTATTCTGAGCAATAGCATTTCTCAGGAATCCTCTAAAGAGAAAGTGACATTGCCAGGATAATTTCCAAGAACATTTTATTTAGCTACAATTCTGCTGTCATCTTCTATATGTTTCATATTTTACTCCCCTTTTGATTAATAGAGACATTCTCATAAATAAAAGATCTTGGTCACTTGAAACTATCTGTCTTGCTCTCTTATTTCCCCTGTGAAGTCATAATCCCCCATTTGTGACATCACAGTCTTTCCACTGCAATCAACAATGATGGTTCAGGCTGGGGATTAAATGCTTCAGAAGAGGAAGACTTTACAAGAGCAGGGGGACTCTCAAGAAATAAAGATCCAATTAGCATGTAAATACCCATTTTAATTAAAAAACAAAAAGAAGAAGAAGAAAAAAGCAAGTAATAAGTAAACATTCCTAGTGATTGGAGTGGTTTTCTTTGAAATAATGAATGTGATCTTCCCCTTCATCTCCAGCTCCCTTACCCTACCTCCACTCTCTATTAGTGAATGAATATTTAGTGTTAAGAAGGCAGTAAAGATGGAGAAAGACTAAAGTATAAATATGGGTATTGTTCCTCTGGATATAATTCTTAGGCTTGTTAACTCGACTAGATTAAGGCTTAATTAGAGAATGGGCTATGATGATAAACACTGGTCCCAAATCTCCATGATTTGGCCTTTTTGATATCACTTTGCATCCAGCTGCATCTCCATCACTAGCGTTGACTATCCCTTATAACTCTATCTTCAGTTTCTTAAAATCTCAGAGCTCTTTTCTACTTCAGACCTTCACTACATTCTATCCCTTCATCCAGAAACACCCTTTCTCCACACTCTTGCAAACCCTGCCCTCTTCATCACTCAAGTAAGAACATCAATGCTGCTTCTCCTGAGAGGCCTCCACTGATCCCTTACCTCCGCCATCTGCATTAGGACCTTGATGTTTGATCTCACACCACCCTGCCACTTTTTTAGCAAGTGTCATAATTCTATTACATGTTCATGTGTTTGAAGTTTTTGTGCAAAGTCTACCTCCTGTACTAAGTTGTACATTTCATGAATGCAAGTGACATGTCAGCCCTAGTCACTACTACATTTCAGCACTCAGCACAATGCTTATCAGCTACGAGCATATAAATTTATTAAATTGCTAGGTAAGCTAAATATATATGGCCATCATTTAGGGAACATGTAGAAGAATGTCTGCTTCGAATAAAGTAGATGGCTTCCAAAATTGCATCACGCTTGCCATTTTTCTAACTCCTGAAGTAACTCCTAATGGCTCTCTCTCATTGGATACCTATGTTCTCTGCTCCAAGCTTACCTTTCAAAATAGAAGATGAATATTGGCATAGAAGTCAATCAAAGAAGGGGGAGCCACTCTGATGGTTTATTATTTATAACCATTTATTAGGAACATATATGTATATAGTTTACCAAATAATTTATCATCCAATGAGGACTCTTTCATGAATGAAAGGGGATGCTAGTTATAATTATGTTAGGATGATGGGAATAAACTAGAACTGTGTTAGGCCAGTCAGGACATGTAGTCACCTGATGTTCCAAATAACTGTGGTATCATGTAACTTAGAGAATATACAGATAAAATGTAAATGATTGGAAAGTAGCATGTATAAGTCCATAACTATAAAGTCATAAATTATTTTTGTTCAGAGAGTTTCTTAAGGTGTTGTAGATGTTCAGAGTAAATATCTCTAGAGAGATCACTGATCATTCCAAAGAATGCAAAAAATGTGTTCACTATGTACTAAAAGACCCCACCAAAACATTAGAACTCCTATACTACTGGCCTAAACTGATAGTTTATGGTTACAAGATCTACTAGCAATGCTAACAAAAAAAAGAGGGAAGGACTTTGCACACTTCCTGTTTGAGAAGTCTTGTCTGTCAAAGAAGGCACTCTGGAAAAAGGTACAAACTCCTTCTCCAGTAACTCTTAGGCATAATCAAGAATTTGTAGACTTTCTGCAAGTGCTCGGCTATACCATGTTGATGAATGAATTGTTTAACTGGTACTAGGCACAAAAGATTACTATGTCATGCTGTAGAGTGGGGTCGATAAGATTTTATATTTTTCATCCGTATATTTTGTAAAATTTTATGTTGGACTTTTAATTCTGAGTATGGGGTTAATGCTCCAGAGACATTGGTCTATCAGCAAAAGTGCCTCTGGTAAGTAAACAGCCTGAAGTTGGCCCAGATTGAATTTAAAACTTGTTTATTAAATTTCATTCAAAAATAATTGTTTTTTCAGAATTTAAAACTTAAAAAAAAGTCTCACAAGTCAAGGTGGTCTCCAGAATACTATAGATGAAGAAACTTAAGTTCAGAAAAGAAGAGATTGTCTACCACATACTTAGAAGCAGAGTTATGACAAAACTTAGATATCCTGAGTTTTAGTTGAGAATACTTTTTATAGTGCTTCTCATTTGGGGGTATTCCTCTCATAACTAGATGAGTGATGTGTGGTTGTTAATTTAGCGTTTAAAGTTTAGAGAAATTCTGGATGTAAGAAAAACAATCTCAGGTACCAAAGTCTCCCCAGATGAAAAAGAAAGACTGTATGCTTCGTCCGTCTTTAACTTTAAAAATGATCCAGATATGTCATGCATCTTCAACTCTCATTATCTGTGAACCAAAGGCACAAGACCCTTGGACCATAAGGCAATGCCATTAAAGCTTACCTGCTGTAGAAATATAAATTACATTGTATTTTTCATTTCGCTCCAATAAATGCAGGCAATCTCAAGTGGTCATGAAATTAAGGAATGGAATTCTCATTAGAGGATAAAGAAGCACTTAACTCCCAGTATTTCTCTAGTTTCTAGCAAGTCCTACTAGGAATAGTGGTTGGAGATTTGGTCCACAGTCCTCTATAAGATGATTTTTCCATCACCCAAAGTGTCATCATCAGCAGCAGCATCACCATCAACAGCAAAAAATAATACAGTAATTACTAAGATAAATACAGAACATACTATGAGTCAAGTTCTGCTCTCTCTCTCTCATTTTGGAAGCAGAAACCAGGCCCTGGTCTCTCTTTTCTTTTCTCAATATCTCTCTCTCTCTCCATATATCCACGTATTTTTACATATATAATATATACACACATAAAAATATCATTTTTATATATAAATTACATATATCATTTAATCTTCACAAAATTCCCATGAAATAAGTACAATAATTTTTTCCCTTTTGCATATAAGGAAATTGTGGCTCAGTCTGCAATTTCAGTTGCCAAGAACATAAAGATATAGATGAATCAGCCTTCTTTCTCATGCCCAGGTTATGTGCATGATTTATTAGATCTGCACACTGATGACTAAGTGTCAATAACTGATGGAGCTATTAGGTGCTATGAGGTTGAGAAAGAGGGGACACATGTGCTTGCAGGAGCAGTCAGGGAAGGCTTCAGTGATGAGGATGTCCTTCTGTTCCTCATGAAGCTGGGTAGAGGCTCTTCAGATATGTGAGGCCGTTCCAAAAAAGTGGCAGATTGTGGGGAAATCCAAGGGCTGGAATATTGGTGGTTGGGGTTAGGATGAGTGGAAGATTTATGTGAAGTGAAAATGATGCTAACTACAACAAGTAGAGTGCACACTTCAGTAACCAGGACAGAGAGATGCCCTGCTACTAACTACCTATGGGACAAAAAACAAAAAAAATGTTCTCATCTGTAGGGTAAAATAAATTTGAAGACCTCTATAATTCTATAAGTGTTAACTAATTCTGAGATTTTAAGTTATAAAGTAAATATATTTTAATTCTCACTTAAATAACTTGCTGGCATAATACAAGCAGCAAACAGCAGAACTGGGTTTAGAATTCAGACCTTCTGATATCTAAACCTCAAATGGAGAAAACAAGAAGAGGTATTTGGAGGATATTATCTGCTACAATCGTTATTCTCAAGGCATTTTGGCTAAACATTCAAAACATTTAAAGAATTTTATTAAAAATGTGATTACTGGCTCGGCGTCTGTGGCTCAACAGGCAAAGGCACTAGCCACGTACACCTGAGCTGGCAGGTTCGAATCCAGCCCAGGCCCGCCAAACAACAATGATGGCTGCAACCAAAAAATGGCCGGGCATTGTAGCGGGCGCCTGTAACCCCAGCTGCCTAGGAGGTGGAGGCAAGAGACTCACTTGAGCCTAGGAATTGGAGGTTGCTGTGAGCTCTGATGC
>CAUYON010074729.1:0-57508 GCA_963573935.1 Arctocebus calabarensis | reverse complement strand
TTATATAGTGATCAAGGAAATGCCATGAAGGATATCTGTAACAGTATGATCAAAATATTTCTGAATGTATATGAATCGTGCCCTGTGATTGCACCAATGTACATAATTATGATTCAATAAAATTATTAAAAAAAAAATAATTAAGAAAAAAAGAGAAAAATTTTAAATCCTTTTAAAAGCAAATCTGAGAAGAGATTTTAAGGGATTTAAGGGGATAGGCAGGAGTCCTGGCCTGGAGAACAAGGCAGACAAGAAAGTCCCAAGAATATGGGGGGAGGTAACCTTGATAACCAATGAGCAATAGAAAGAGACAATAAATCAAGGAACAACGGAAAACAGTGATGATGCCTTGAGGCACAGACAGGCCAATGATAGAGTCACAACCAATTTAAAAGGGAGAGGAGAGGGTGTTTATACTCCTGCAGACCTCAGGGACCGTTTCCCTCACCTCTTCTTATTCAAACTAACTCAGTTTGGAAGTGCTCCAAACTTTCTCTTTCTTCTTAAATAAAATTTCTGGTTACACCAAAACTTGTGTGGTTACATTCATTCTCTACTCATGCTGCCTGTGCTGCTCCAGCTTTATTTTCTATTTCCATTATTTTTTTCTTTCCAATCACCACCATGACTTGGTTGAACATGCTAACTCACCCAAGTAATCCAACCAGGTCTACTAGACTCAGAGAGGTAGGAAGCCAACCCCCAATAAAATCCACGTAAATCCTTTTACATTTCAGATCATATCACTTCTCTGCATAAGCTCTACAAACTCATTTCCCTTAGCATAAAATCTGAAGTCTCAATGGTGTCCGCAAGGCCCCATATCATGTGAGCACCATTTCCTGACTCGGTTTTCGACCCCTTACCTCCTCTCTTTGTCAATTCTCACTGCACATGTTTCTACAACATACAGGTGACCTTTTATGTCAACCCCTTCATACTGACTGCTTTTTAAACAGCCTTCTTTAAATGTTTCCTTTTCAAAGAGAACTAGTCCTATTCCCTATTTAATAACAGCCTCTGCATTCACCCATCATACTTTATTCTTCTTGTCCCCATAGCTTCTAACTCTTCCAACATGATAGATGGTGTATTTATTTATTATGATATTATTTATTGTCTGTCATAACGGCCAATGTGAGCTCCAAGTGGTCAGAGAACTTTTTGTGGGATATTGTATGTCCCAGACTCTCCAAGCAGTACTTAGCAGCCTGAAGGCACAGTGAATTTTTCTTAAAGAATTGTTTTCATGCCAGAGCTTGGGGATGAATTAGAAAAATTCTTATGAAATAACCAAATGAAAAATACTCCAGTTATTAATTCTCAAGGAAAAATAACTGTTTATGCAAAAAAATGAGATTATAGTCCACAACCTGATTCATCTGTGACATATTTGGGTAGTATTAATAAAATAAACTTTGCATAATGCTATAATTTGATGATATAAACTTAATGGGAGAAAAGGTAAAAAAGGACAATGTGTGTGCATGTGCACTCATGTAATAAGTAAAAAAAAATTTAAATCCCTCTTTGTCATTATAGAAGTCAAAATATAGTAAACATCTAATTAAAAATTCAGAATTGCAAACTTACTAAAAATTTTCAGTGAAAAAAAGTGGCAAATATTTCTTCTATGGAATGAGAATTGAATTATTTGGATTAGTAAATCATTTTTTCTATAAAGTGACATAAAAAACAACTTTGGAAATCATGTTCATTAATAATTTTGACTTCTTCTGAGAATCAATGAATAAATATTGAAAAGTGCCATTCATTTTTTTGTTAACTATTCTTCTCTATCTTGGCCACAAGCTGTATTTAGCTAATACTAATCGAGCAAAACTACTAAGTAATTTAAGCCCCTCTTTTTATTTAAAGGTTTATAGAAACAACAAATTGCCTTGGTCAATCTGTAAATAAAATTGATCCATTTATTTAATCATAACTTGTCTCTAATACTATGCCATAAACAACTAATTTATTAAAATATATAAATACAATAATGCCTAATTTGTGCAAAACATGCCTTCATTGTAATACATCTATGTCATAGAAGAAGCAGGATTATAATTCTTTGTGTAATACAATGATTTACATGGATAGTCTACATATTCATAATTTATATTTGAGACACATTTATAATCTCACAATGAGTTGCAAATTTCACTCACTCAAACAACAAAAACATAAAACATGACAATTTTAAGGGTTCTGAGATTATAGGACATTAAAAATATGTACCTCAATTAACTCTTGAAAGATTGTGAAAATGAGACTCAAAGATAATCATTTCAATGTTGGAAATTATCTGCAAATATTTTGTAATTGTACCACTTAGCTTCAAAATAAAATCTACTAGGTGAAACCACAGTAAGAAAAGGAAGTGACTTGTTCAGGTTCCTGAATTTCTTAAGGAAATAAAGTGAATTGTTCAGGTTCCTGAATTTTCTTGTGCCAAACACAAGTTTGTCATCTCAATGCACAAAATGCTTCATAGTTTTTTAACTGACCTGTGGATAGAGGTGAATGTATTAGTTAAGGCAAAGACACATTTTATAATCTCATTTCATTTCATTTTCTCTAAATTGTATTCACAGAGAAAGTTATTTTCAGTAAACTTTAATCATAAACCCAGGTAACAATAAGAAGCACATTCCCTTTGCCTTATATTTTAAAGGTCAGCTGTCACATACCCTTCTATGCCTTGAAGGTAGGGTGAGATCACGCAATCTTATTTCACTTGGCTTGCTCCAGATTTATCACTTCTCTAGCTATCAGAAGAACACAGTTTATAGCATGTTGTTAACATAAGCTGTGATATACATATGCCAGGAAAATTCCCTAATTTCTATTAAGATTTCTCTCTCTACTTAATAAGGGAAACTCTTCCATTCCTCATTTGTTTATTTCAGAAGACATCCCTTCTTAACTCGGTTACTTGTTATAAAACACGTCTGGTTGCGATCACGTGAAAGATTCGACTTCGGTTCATAGTGCAGTAAAAGTACAATATGACAATTTTAATGGTACTGGGATTCTAGGACGTCAAAAAAATAGGGACCACAATTATTTATTTATTTAGCATGATTTTAATGAGCAGCCATTACATGGAAAGCTCCCAACATGCCTTCTAAGTTCTTATACCCCACCCACCTAAAAAATTCCACAAACCATCAAGATTTAACTTAGAAATCAGATTTCTTTTTTAAGTGTGTGTATTAACTTTCCTTTTCTTTCTTTCTTTTTTTTTTTTTTTTTAGAGACAGAGTCTCAATTTGTTGCCCTCAGTAGAGTGCCGTGGCCTCACAGCTCACAGCAACCTCCAACTCCTGGGCTTAGCTGATTCTCTTGCCTCCACCTCCCAAGCAGTGTATTGACTTTCTATTGTTTTTTATAGTAACCTCTTTCTTTGTTCCAAGGTACAGAAGAATGTATTAGCAGGTACTCAGACTCTGCATTGCTCAATAAGAAACATGTCTAGGGCAAGTCTGCCATCCATACTAACCCTGGCCAGTGCTTTGGTAGACGTAAAAGGATCATATCATACATCACATGAGTCGCAATATAAATAGGAGTAAATGTTCCCAAGAAAGAAATGGATCTGCTTTAGAAGTAATTAGTTTCCCATCACCAGATGTGTCACACATTGGCTAGATAACTAATTAACTTAGTTCTTAGATGACGAGCTTTCAGAGTCTTACACATGGAAGAGGAATCAGTCACAGGGTGAGGTAAGATATTGTATACTAAAGATCGGTCTTGCTTTACCCCCAGCTTCTGGGGAGCAATCTCTACACCCTTAGGCCATCATGCCTGACAGGAGCGGCTCTGTTTGCCTAGAAGCCTGAATCATGGCAGGTTGTCTGACAATGTGATTGAGGAAACGAGTCTCCAGCTTGGGTGCTGGTGAATTTTCCTGCAAGTACACTGCTCCATCAGCCACGTGGATTAATCTGACCAAAAAGGCTGGAATTCTACCTGTTCCATTTGTCTCATAGAGAATTTAAGTAAAGGAATTCTTAACAGAGCTCCATAAATCAGGACTAGGGGCCCACCTGTAGTACTGACCTCAAACATGACTCTCTCATCCCCAGACCCCACCAGCTTTATCCACAAAGCATCAGGATCTCAATTAGAAAACCCTGAGAGGGCTTTTCTTTAAGTTCATGTACTTGATCTTTGTATTAATCTCTTATTTAGCCCAAGGCACAGCAGCACATGTCAGCAACCATAAACTCTCCATTGCTCGGGAAGAAATATGTCTTGGGCAAGTGTATCGTACATAATATGTCTAGTCCGTGATTCGATGCTGATTTGAATGCCACATAGGCTGAGGTATTATACCGTGATCACCACAGCTAAATCAGGGACAAGTTTTACAACACTTTTTTTTTCCTGATTGGAGGATTGTTTGGATAACTTACTAAAGTGGATAAGTATCCAATAAGTTATCCCTCTAAGAAGTTCTCCCAAGTAATGTAGAACAATTCATTTTACAGAGATTGTAACATGTCTGAGGGCTACAGGTAAGCTAGTGGCATTCCCTCAAATAAGGGAAGGTCTCCAAGACCATTCCTAAAGTGTGAGTCACTGTGTTTGGGGGCACACAGCTTCCATCCTGGGGATGCATATAGATTAAAAAAAAAAAAAAGTGTTTTTACAGTTGTTGGGCTTTCCTAACTGGAAATGATATGTGATGGGTGGCACAGGTTGATAAATCTTCCAACATAGTCTCTTAATTAACTGGTATGCCTTAGTATTTCCAGTTCATTTGAATATGTGAGTCTAGTCCAACTAGTCCTGCTTGTCTGTGCTACCCACTGGATATAATATGTGACCGCCCCATGGAGAGACAGAGAAATCTACTGAAGTTGAGTGGGGACCATAGTCAGATGTGTTCTGCTAGGGGGATGCAGGGTAGGGTTCTATCCAGCTGTTTCCAATATACTTCTCAGTAAGGTTAAAGAGAATGGCAATCAAATCATGGTCAGAGAATTGTCGAGGGCGACAGGAGGATGGTCAATCCAGCCTTCAGTTAAATTTAAGTTAAATTTAAGCTACTTGGCTCACAGTAGTTTGGGACAGCCACATAGGGTAAGTTCCTTCATCAGTCAGGCTGAAGGAAAAAGAGCTTCTGAAAGACAGTGATCACCAATGTTTCTCTCTCTGCCACACTCCAGATTGGGGTTACTTTCCCTCCTCAGATTCTGGGGTTACTTTCCCTCCACTGCCACAAAATGTGCCCTTTTCAGTAGCTACAACATCAAGGTTTTTCCAATAATTCTCTATTCATGTCATAAACATTTCTTTGTAAGAGTCAGGTGCAAGAAAAATAACAGCATTTTTATTAAATGCAACCAGAGTTAAATTTGAATCACCTGTTCCCCTTTCGGCTGGGCTGCCGCTGGAGGATGCAAGAGCTATGCTGGTCTAGGGGTTTCCACTAGAGAGAAAAAGACACACCGTGCCCAGAAATTGTCAGGGTGCAATGCTGAATTTTCATCACTTTCATAAATGTTTTTTACTCTTACAAGATTATTTTCTTCCAACCCAATCTCACTTGGCTAACTCCCACTGTTTCTAATTATAAATATCTCCACCAGAAGTTCTTTCATCCCTCTAGACCAACTTAGCTGCTTTTCTATTTTCTTCCATAAAGTGTTTGCCATAACGTGTAAAATCGCATAGCATACATAGATTCCCAAGTTCCCTACTCAACTCTTCACCAGTTTAGATTTTATCTTATTCAGTAGCGTATCTGCAACATTTAGCACAGAACCTGGCACAAAACTGATCTTAATAAATAAATGTAAAACAAATGGCATAAAATAAACCTAGGAAAATGTTTACAGGATAATTCCAAATTTTCTTTTAAAATTTCAAAGGGGGAGAAACTGCTTATATCACCCTCACTTCTAAATCCAGGAAAAGCCTATAAAGGTTTATGCATGTTGTGATACCTAGCGCAGCATTCTTTATACTAACAAGAATCAGCAATGAAGTTATTGACGGGAAATTATGAGGCATCCGTGTCATGGACCACCACACAGACACAGCAAAGCATAAACTGGATCTCTAGACATATCTACATATTAAGAGCAAATATCACGTTAAAGATCACCGTGATCCCATGAGTATTAAAAATAAAATGTACAGTTCTAGATAAGTAAAGAGAAGATGACAAAGAATGAGAGGTAGAATGAGGTAGAGATGAGCAATTCCAAGGAAAAGGCGAGAATGCCCGACCCTTCTCTCGGAGGGCTTATCTCTGAAGGTGAAGTGGAGCTGGTGGGGAAGACATTTGTTTATTTCTTAAACCATGACCATAAAAAATGTTTTTTTTTAATTTCTATTTTTCACATAGTTTAAATGAAAAATTTTTAAGAGGAATCCAAACCAAATACAACTGCATTATATTAATGGAATTGGATTAAAGGTAATTCATCTCAATATTTATAATCTTTTGTATTTTTCACTTGTCCAACAATAAGCTTACGTATTAAATAAAAGTTACGAATCTTTCTTGGCAAACTCTGGGGAAGCACTGACAATGCAGATGATAACTGATCAGAACATGGTATTATTATGTCTTTTTACTCCATTCATCTTTCAAATAAGTGGATTGTGTTATAGATCATAATTGTATCTTTCTTTGCCACCTATGTGTGTTTTTGGTGGTGCAATCAAATCGGATATAATGAAGAAAATTTTTATATCTTTATATAAATCATTAGAAAGTACCCCTTTGGGTTTTTTTGCCATCAATAGTAGATGGAATGTTTATATTTTCAGATTTTATTATAATAATGTGGAAACCCATCTTACTTATTCCCATGGTGCCTGAGCTTGTATTAGCCACATGGAGTTTAATACATGTTTATTCAGCATCAGCACAATCAAATAACTACAAACGTATAAAATCAAATCAATTAAAAAGAAAAAGGAAATTTAATTCCCCTTGGGAGGTTTTTCTGAAACAGAATTTTATAGCCCAGGGGAAATATTCATTTTGGAGTTGAACTCTTTATGATTGAAACTGTATGGGGTGTCGTGATAAATATGTTTCCTTAAGGTTGCCTTTGTCTGTCTGTTAGCAACTCACCAGGTGGCTGCAACTGTGGAAAAATATTTAGTTCTTTACACGTTTCAGTCAATGCAGTAGTTCTTTATAAACAGTGACAAATAGCAAACATTTCTCCATAACTTATAACCTTTTTCTTAATAGGTTTTCCTGTGGGAGTGAGAGCTCCTATTTAGTCAACATTTAGTTCATGTTATTTCTCTAATTATCTAATGACTAATTTTAAATGTCTTAACTTTTAATCAAATTATCTTTTTGACACAGCATGATTAATTTTTCAAATGCAGTTTCATATTTCTCAGCCCACTTAACTGTTCAAAAACAGTCCTTTACATTGTAAATTCAGCAAACATTATTCATTACCCTGCTCTGATCGAAAGCTGTACTAAAACAATCATGCCTTCTAAAGCTATCAAATTATATACTACTAATACACACACAACATTTGAATGTTTGCTTTCACCAATCATTTTTGACCTTTGCATACATCACTCCTCTATTCTAAAAAATACCTTAATCTCTGCTTCTTAAAATGTACCCAGTCTATAAAGTCCAGTCAAATGCCACCACTTGTTAATGCCTAATTGATTCTCCTTAGTGAGAAGTGATTTTTCCTTTCCGTTAAAAAATTCATGAAAATGAATTTTATTTACATTTGAATATGGTTTTATATTTTTGCAGTATGTTTTCACCTACTATTTCTTTTAATACTCTATAATTTATTTTATACTCATTATTCACTAAGTAGTAAGCACGTTCTATTATATAGCAAGTATCATTTGTAAGCACTGCAGAAGTTCTAGCAAGCATGAGGAGGTCTTTGTCTTTAAGGAGCTCAGCATTTAGATTTTGACTTTGGTTCATTCCAATTTTTGCCAATAGTTCTCTGGTCTTACAACAGTGTGTCCTAAAAGTTGACCCTAAAGTCTCCATATGTAGGGAAAATGAAAAATAGTAGCTAAAAGTGCCTTTTTTTTTTTTTTTACAAAATATCCATTACAAAATTTTGCAAAGAGGTAGCTGACATGTAGAGAATATTTAATGAAACTTTGTTTAAAAAGGTATATTTAACTATAATTTCCCATTTTCCCTCTGCATATCGACTCTAGAGGCGACTTTTGAGACCTATGTAGAATGAAGGATCTTGAGGATAGAGACTTAGTGATATTTATTCCGGAATGTGCCTTCACTTACCCCAGAGTGCTCTGAAGTTCTGAAGTACAGTGGTTGTTACATTCACACAACCCAGGGTGCTCTACACAGTAAGCATCATAAGTTTTACATGTTGGTCCAGTAATTAACACTTACATAATGTCTTATTATTTCTCAAATACACTATAATATATTCTATCTTTTCATCCTCATTGCAACCATATGAGATATATATATATATATATATGCATTTACACACACATAAATAACTACTTCTATCTTTCTAGAGTTCCAATGCTTATTTAATTTATATAGAAAAGTACATAGAAAATTTCCAAAGTTTCTCTACATAGTAAAATTATAAAAATCTAAAACACAGTAGCCAAAAAACTTTTAAAAAGTTGTATAGGCCATATGACATCCCCGTTATTTTTTCCCAAACAGCAACATAAGTATGCTAAAATAACCACAATTATTTAAAAAATACACATTAAAATCAGGCATTGTGACGGGCGCCTGTAGTCCCAGCTACTTGGGAGGCTGAGGCAAGAGAATCACTTAAGCCCAAGAGTTCGAAGTTGCTGTGAGCTGTGATGCCACAGCACTCTCTCTACCAAGAGTGACAGAGTGAGACTCTATCTCCAAAAAAAAATAGAGATTAATACCATATACTAGACATGCTTCAAGCATTTTTCACAGAAGTATTGATGAAGAAACACAGAAGTATGAAATTTTCATGTGACAAGACACTAATGATACTATCGTTATTATAAATATTTGATCTTATACAGGTTATTGACATAGAGCATGGGATATTAACATGACTATATTTGAAAGCTGCAGTGATTGTGGCATATATCCAGTTCAGGAATAAGAAATGTAGTCATTGAATTGACTGCCATATATATATATATAGGTCTAATACTAGTGTCTGGGGGTTAGGGAATATGACTCTCTCTTCTGTGTAACATACTGCTTTCACCACACTATGTCCCTTTTAATTTAATGAAGCTTGTTTTATGGCCTAACATGTGATATATCCTGGAGAATATTTCATGAATTGATGAGAAGAATGTGTATTAGCAACTACTAGATTAAAAATTCTGTAAATGTAAATTAGGCCCCTTTCATCTAGAGTGTGAACTAGGTCTAGCATTTCTTTCCCCTTCTTTTTGCCAGGGCTGGGTTTGAACCCTCCATCTCCAGCATAGGGGCCAGCTCTCTACTCCTTTGAGCCACAGGCACCCCCCTAGGTCTAGCATTTCTTTACATCATTATTCTGTACATTTTTATTTTAAGAGGTTTTTTTTATTCTTATTTTTTACTTTTTAAACATTTTTTGTTCAAAATGAAGACCCAAACACACACCTGAGCCTAGGCCTGCACAGGGTCAGGGCCATCAATATTTTGTTCCACCTCCATATCTTACCTCACTGGAAGGTCACAGGGGCAATAACACACATGGCCCTGTCATCTTCGACAATAAAAATGCCTTCTCAGGAATGCCTCCTGAAAGCCCTGCCTGAGGCTGTTTCACAGATCACTTATTTTTTTTTAATAATTATAGGGAGTACAGCCTTAACATAATGATAGGAAGCATGCCATAGTACATACACACACCTCTTACACAGCTGGCTGTCATTGCCAGTTACCATGTACGATACACAATTGGAGGTGCCATACTGTTATATACACACCAGCATCACCACGAGCATGTGAACAAACACATGCACATACTGCTCTGTGACATTACAATGGCTGCCATATCAAGAAGCAGTGGGAATTTTCAGCCTCCTTATAATATTATAGGACCACTGTCATATACATGGTCCCTCATTGATTGAACAGTCTGATGTGGCAAACGGCAAAAATACTACTTAAAGGCTTGAAGAAATCATTGCAATGTTTTAAAATCTGTGATGTTGAGTTGAAGATGTGCTGTACTGTTATAATAAATACTGACTTTGCAGACCTACACCTGTGCTTTGGCTCTCTGATCTTCCCTTTACCTTTTGCTAAGGTATGAGGAAGAGAAAAAAGATAGATGTAAACGGTGCGTGAAAAGCTGACATCTGAGGAAACGGAGACTCAGCATCTAACTGGTAGACTGCAGAAATCTTCTTTCTTTGACCCAGAGAGTCCTTTTCTGGTCAGCAGAATCTTAAGAACTGGGATGTTTCCCCCGTGGTGATGTTCGTCTACCATTTCTTAACTTATGTGAAAGAAAACTAAGAGAGGCAGCTCACGTTGTGACAAGGCAGAGTGCACATGACAATGGGAATGGGATTGTACACGCTGTCACATCGCTGCAGGTTAGACACAGTCCAGCAAGTGCTGGTGGCTTTGCAGAGACGGCCTGCCTGACCTGCCCTCCTGGGCATTGCGCCCTGGCTGTTTAGAGCGGCTCGCTGTTTTTCATTAGTGTTTTCAGTCTCTGCTCTGGTGATGGAAAAGTAAATCTATTTTTATCTTCTTAGCTGTATCTATTGATATTCAATGACACAAAGCACCCCTTTCAGTACAACTACAGATATTACAATCTCTCGGGATTATTGCTTTTTTTTTCCATCTGCACTGAACAAAGAGATCATCATAATAACCGTATCTATTTTAATGATGGAATAACTGTACTTGCATTTTCCCCTAAGCAGGAGAACTCGCTGTGGAGCTCTCAGGCTCTGGAGGGAAACATTTTGGCCTCTTCACAGGCCGTCCTGTTACACCCCACAGTCTCCTGTCACTTATTCATTCTCTCTGCCCAGAAGATAAAATAACAAGCTCTCCACTCTATTGCTGTGTGTGCTGGCGTTCTGAAGGTGGCACGCTGAGATAATCTGCCTTCTGCCACAGCAAATGTTAGAAGTTTCAGGAAAAGGTCCAAGGTCCTTCAAAATCTCACTTTTTGCTAATAAGGGAGGTGAAGGATGTGAAGAGAAGGCCACCAGCAGGCCCCTGGGAGCAGTGTGTTTCTTCACGTAAAACCAACGTTTCACACTAGACTTTCTCATTTTTTAATACTCATGCCTTAGTTAGATTTCCAAGAAGTACAAACTATCACATCCTACAAGAAAATATGCAATATTATTTCTGTACAAATTTCTGTCTTGGGAATGGCTCCAGAGTTCTAGATGACAATATAAGAAAAAAGCATGTACGTTCTTTTCCTCCATTATTTCTAGACTAGAACTTATCTAAGTTAGCAGTTTCCTTCAGGTATCCGCTGAGCCCCTGTGATGTCTCAGGGACTTGTCAAGTATTTTATACGTATTATCTCACGCAGTCCTCACCAATTCTGATGGAGGTGGTACGGTCATTCCCTCCTACCGATGTGAAGGTGAGACAGAGAGAGGATAAGTTAGTGGCAGAGTGGACTTTCACTCAAGAAACCAGAGCCTTTCTGCTCAACTAATTGAGATGAAAGATATGATTCTCCCACTATGGGAGACAGTTATTTCAAAGCTTTTCTTTTATCATAAAAAATTAGCGTGAATATTACAAGTGACATTATTTTGGGGGTTTTGATTGAAAAATACTTTATTTATTACCTAACTTTTTGGTTAACAAATGAGACAGTTGTGTATACAATTTTCCTAGTGTCACTCATACAACACACACAAACACACACACACACACAAATTTGAGGTAGAAAATGAAGATCAGCTAATGAATTAACAAGTGTATGATATACAGATTCTGCAGCCATCCCTTGCACATTTTAAGAATTGGCTCTAACTTGGCTTGAACCCACACACTTGAAACCCATACACTATGGTCCCCAGTGTACTGAATTCCCACTCACGTCCAAAGCACTTTTGCAATTCTGTTGCTTAGTTAATTTCTTTTCATCTTTCAGCTTCAACTTAAACATTATCTCTCTAGGGATATTTAGCAATGATTTGTGATGCTAGTGTCTCAAGCTGGAGACACACATATTTTTTATAGATTTTTTATAGTTGATACTATTTCTGAACTTGATATAGGCCTATTCAACATTTCCACTTGATTCCGGCTAAGTCTTGGAAGGTGGCGTGCTTCCAAGTATTGGTCAACTTATATGTATTTTTTACAAGTCACCCAGTTTATGGTATTTTTTAATAGCAGCCCAAACAGGTTCAAATATTCCCCCCCAAAAAACAGAGAAATACTACAAAAGAAAGAAGGCATATTGTAGTTTTTAAATCACTAATACTAAATTTTATGTACCTGTATATCTTTTCATTAAGATTTTTTAATCAAAACAGTGCCCCACAGTAAATAAGGAAAGTGTGTAAATATAATGTTATTCCTATACCTTTCTTCTTCTGGAGAAGTAGGGAAAGGAGGCAGCCAGAAGAGAAAAGCATTAGCTGACAAGACTAGATTCATTGATGGTAGCTTTTTTTTGAGAAACCACAAAGGGCTCTTTCCAATTAAACTAAAAGATTTGAAATAAAAAGGAGATAAGTGGTTAGATACCATATTTAGTTCCTAAGAAATTGTAAGTAGGTTTATGCATACTGGACATTTTGCTGCTTCTGCTGGCAGAAACTTTTCCTTTTCATCATTCCCTGATTCTTGTGATTTGGAGATTGTGGAGTTCACAGAAGTTTATTGTACTTCTGCCCCCAGGGAGTATGACCTGATGGACCAAGCCAGTCATAGCATCTCACTCCCTATCGCTCTAGATTGAATCAAGTGACCTCAACTACACCAGAACTCTTCCTTAGAATGCTTAGCCAAGGATAACCTTTTCCCTCATCTGGGCATAAACAGTAAAGCTATAGCTCAGAGAGCTGTTGGCCACTGTCTCAAGACCCTAAGGCAAGGGTCTGCCAAAGTAAAGTACGACATAAGACTTGGAGCTAAGAAGGGAGGATGACAGCTGAGGACTTTGAAAATAGCTCCACTTAGGACTTCTGGGGACATAAATCAAAAAAATGTCCTTTCATACTTGTGCCAGTTAGTCAGGTTTTCTGTTTCTTGCAATTAAGGACATACTAATAAACCATTAGGTAAGTATGTATAACTCTGAACCCTGTCTCACCCCTATTCTGAGATCATTTCCATAGTATGTACTCTGTGATAGTTATTTGGTGGAGGCAGATCTCTTCATTACTCTATTGAACCCACAGAGCTTCCAGAACTTGGTAGAATACTTCCCAGATATCAAGGGCTCTGTGGAGAACAGTGCACCTAGCTAGAGATCACCAGGGCTCAGTTCAGAATTTGTTGCTGCAGAAATAGCAGAAATATCAGTGAACCCATGTCCCTGGGGCTGGACAGACTGATGGGCCATTGGGAGAGCAGGAATAGCCAGAAGACAAAATTGAATAAGAAGCTAATGAGGAGCTGGAGGATAACCAGGAAACAGAGGATGTGAAAGTACCTGGATTTGGAAGCAGAGCAGCAAGTCCAGTTACTCAAGAGGAGTGAACCTACTTGAGAGGAGTAGTGAAGCTTTCCAAGCAAAGACTCTGTCCTTGCTACAAAGAAATAACTCCTCACTCTGCTGCCACATCTCTCATGCTAAGACCTTCTCATACCCTGGTAAAGGGGATTGAAGGAATACAGGAGAAAGCTGTGGAGAGTTCCTTGGGCTGTCAAGAAGTTTTTACCTTCTTGGTCCATGATGGGGAGAGAAGGAGCTAACCAAAGGGATGTGCAGAATAATATAAAAATCTAATCTTCCTAGAGCCTCCTCAGAAGATTTGTTGGAACACTGAGCCTCTGAAACTTATTTACTTCCCCTCAGGAGGTCCCTAAACCATCTCCTCCTCTTCCTCACCACCACCAGTGAAAGTGCACAATGGACCTGATATTAAAGCAGTGCTGTCTGTCTCAGCATATTGTGACTTCCACTTACCAGATAAACTGAGTAGCTTGGTCAATTTATTTTTCCAAGGAGATAGACGGCTTTCTTATTAATTAACTAATTAACTTTTATTGTTTGGGATTCATTGAGGGTACAAAGAATTAGGTTACACTGATTGCACTTGTTAGGTAGAGTTCGTCGTATAGTTGTGTCCCGCCCCTAAGAGGTGTGCCATACACCATGAACCCCTTTCCCCCTCCCACAAAGGATTCATAACTCGGATGTGCTGAGAACCCAAATTAATCAACAAAAAGAGTAAACAGTCCCATATACTACTAGGGAAGAGACATGTGCAGAACCTTCTCTGATGAAGACAGCCGAATAGCTAACAAACATTTGAAAAAATGCTCATCTTCCCTCATCATCAGAGAAATGACAATGACTTTCTTTAAAAAAAATTCCCAAACTGTCTCAATTCTAGGAAATAAGCAGAAACAATAATGAATTTCAGAGTTTCTTAAGCTAAGCATGCATGTAACCACTAAAAGAATAAGAACGGAATAAATAATTAAAAGCTAATAGAGTAGAAAAAATAATGACAGAAGAAATTTGATTGATGTAGTAAAAGGCATTAAAGGAGAAAAATGTAATGAAATGGTGTAAGGTATGATTAAAATAATATATCAGAAATTGCAATGAACATGAAGGAATTAAGCCTACCAATTAAAAGATAATGATTATAAAATTAGGTTTTTAAATACATTCAACCATATATTACTTATCAAATATGCATTTTTGATGATAAAGACCAAAAGTAGAGAAATAAATTAAAAAAACCCACACCAGACAATTGCTGAGAAATACTAATAAAATAAGATACATATTAAGAAAGAAACATTGCCAGAGATAAAGATTCTTGTTATATAACCATGAATGAATCAAACTGCCAGAAAATGTAATAGTCTGGAATTCATGTACATTGAATCATTTTTCCTCAAGACACATAAAATAAAATTTGAGATTACTGTAAGGAAAAATGGACAAATATCCCTAAAATGGAGGATTTTAGACACTTTTCAAAAACAACAGATATAATGGGTAAAGAATCATTAAGGTTTGGAAGACTTAAGAAATCCAGTTAATAAACTTTAACTTATGGACATAATGTTCCCAACAATTAGGTATTATATAATAATGTTCAATCATACATTGAACAGTTACTTTAGGAATAAAGCTTTCCTTGTCCTTCTAATAGCTTCTTAATTGATGGTATGCCACTAGGCTGGTTTATAATGAAGTGAGGGTATAAAAAGTATGACAGTAACAGATCCAGAATTTCAATACAATGAGGGCTGAGGTACCTCTTGTACAGTGGTTCTCAACCTGTGGGTCACGACCCACTGGAACTATATTAAAGGGTCATAGCTTTAGGAAAGTTGAGAACCACTGCCCTGGTAGATCTTAGCAAGGAGTCAAAAATGCAGGACCCAGTAGGTAGGGTAATTAGTCCTATGGAATTCTTTTACACAAGAAGATCATATATTTACTTAGATTGCATGCTTCTTCAAGTTAGTGGAGATTATCTGGGGCTCAGTCCATTCCCCTACCCAACAAAGTCACTCCTTGGTGCTTCTGCTATTCAGTGATGACACCTTCTCGGGACTTCACCTCTTGTTAAAAACTAAAGAGCCCTGATCTATCATTGACACAATGTAGGATCTTCTATTGCTAGGTTTCATGAACAGAAGAAAGTTAAGTTTCTGTCTACTTGTTCCCAAGTCTAGCTTTTAAAATTATCTAGATAGTTTCCAACATGCAGATTTCTAGGCTCTACAGATGGTGTTCTGAATTGAAATCTCCAGGGGGCTAGCTATGGAAATCCGATTCTTAGAAGTTCTCCAGTGACTGTAATGCAGATGTCAGGTGACTGTGACATACACTCCAGTTGAGTAGCATTTAAGAACTACAGCTGTAGCCAAAGGGCCCAGGCTTATAAATAAAGAAACATTGGCTTTTATCTGAACTCTGTAGCTAACTGCTGCCCTAACAATTTACTTAAAATTTTAATGTGTTTCCCAACCTGTGGCATATTTCCTAAGACTTGGAAATTGGTGTATAATTAAACCAGTGGCTCACCTACCAACCCCGCTGAGTTTTTGGGAGAAAGAATTAAGTGCGCTTAAACTTCCATCTTAAAGCCACAAAAATATCAATTTTATTTTTGCAAGAAATTTTTCTTTTCTCCTCCTAAACCAATTTATTTGTTATTCTTGGATTTTTAGAGTAATTAAAAGAAGTAAACAAGCTCTCCATGACAAGTTTTATGTCCAGGTTTAATCCTAATTTGCCTACTTATAGCAAAAATGATGTGGCTTGCAGGGTAAGATGTCTGCCAAGGGGAAAACAAGTACCTACCTAATAATTATGTGTGTGTGTGTATATATATAACACACACACACACACACCAGAGGTTCACATAGTATATGGAATATACATAGTTTAAAGAAACTTGGATGGCAGGAGCTGGTTATAATAGGTCTGTTCTGTGAAAAAATTCACAGATTTAATCATTTGCATAAAGACTTAACTACATGATAAAATTAGATACATCTTTTACATAATGTGTCACTTGGGATAATTGGTTTCTCAAATCTTAACCTTTCAGGTTGTGAAATGATTCCCAAGGGAGATGACAGCATTAATTCTTATCTATCAATATTTTCATATGTCTACTTTGCCCACACTGAGGCTCTGTGGACAAGAGAAGGCAATAACAGATACATTAATTTGAAGAATAACATAGCTACCTGGTGTTAAGGAAAGGGAAAAAATCTGAAGTTATGCCCAACATCAAGAAAGATGAGGTGTATTTTCAGCCATGACCCTAAGCTGAAGACAGATTGGCATAAAAAGATTGTGTTTACAAGTGGATGGATTGTTCTAAATAACAACAACAACAAAATACATGGTTCTGGGTTGGGAGTTTTATTCACCTGCTATTGGGTAGTAACACATTTTAGAGTCACATCTTTCAAAAAGTAGTTGTGGGTTGGGTGGCGCCTGTGGCTCAAAGAAGTGGGACACTAGCTCCATATACTGGAGGTGGCAGGTTCAAATCTAGCCCTGGCCAAAAACTATGGAAAAAGAAAAAATGTAGATGTGGGTAGAAAGCTCAACATCCCTAGTGGGGTGAGCACAGATAGCAGTTCTAACAGAACTCTGTGCACAAGCTTACAGCTTTGCCATTTATAAAACCTAGTCATCAGATGCAAATAAATTTTCCAAGTGTTATTTTTCTTCCAAGTAAAACTCAAGACTTGAGAACTTAATCTGTCGTTTTGCTTTGAAGCTGAAATCTGCAGATTGCAAAAGTTGAGTCTGGTAGCCTCTCTTTGTTTCCTTCTTTATGTTCTTATGTAACATAGCAGGCTTTCCCAGAAATAGATGAGAAAATTTCACATGAAAAGTACAGAGTAAAATTCCTGCAGATTGAAAGAACCCTTTTCCTTTTAGGAGAAAGATCACTGTCAGGGGCTATTCTCCAACAGTGAAATTTCCTCAGGAGTCCTTGGTGATAAGAAAGGAAATAATGGGTTACCAAATAAGTAACTCAAAGACAAAAAAAAGAAAGTGCTCAAAGGAAGCATAAATTCATAATCTACCCTTTCTTTCAATTATATGCTGCAGTGCTTTAGAAAAATTAAAAGAAAAAAAGTATTTAGTTGGTCATTGTTTAGTGAGCCTTGTTGCATAGCTAAAATGAATCAGAAACAATTTTAGGACCTAAGAATGTAAAAATATGAACAAGTCCACACTCAAAAGAGTTTCCATTCTAAAGAATAGTGACACTGGTTATTGTTATTATTGTTCTGAAATTTAGTGCATGCTCTTACAGAACTACTACATATACAGGGTTATAAGGAAAGCAGAGAGTGGAAAGTGCTTAATCGCTAGATGGGAGTTGGGAAAGTAGAGATGGATGGACAAGACAATAAAACAGCAGAAATGACACTGGGTGGACCATAAGAGCACAAGCTATGGATGTCAATTAATAACTCTTGTTCTCATTTGGGGAAATTTTTACAATTTCTTCTGTGTATATTAAGACATTATAGCCAAAAATGATAACTAATTTTTTATCTTCATGCTTGTTATAAGCTAATAATCTTTAGCAATAAAGGACTTATCACAAATTTTAAAGTCTATCATTGGAAAATCACTCATATGACTATATTTGAAACTTATATGTGTATTGTTGATTGTATTATAAAGATCAAAGCATGAGTGGCATAAAACAAATATTCTGATAAAAGTGTTTAATGTTTAAGTCAATTAATCTGATAACTATCTTAAAAGGTCAATTCTATTTTAATAAAGAGAATCTTTTGAAAGGCCCACTTTGTCTCCTTGTCTCTGCATTTCCCAATCTACCAGCTTGACCCTGTCTCTAGTACAAATTCTGACTTACACCTGGAGGTACTTGAAGAATTCCAGCTTGGAGCTCAGAGAGGAGGCTTTGACCTTGAAGCCTAGTTTTGCGAGCTGGGATTCTGACCTATTCTTATGACTCAAATACCACCTTATATTTCATTTCTTATAACAACATTCTTCTTTTGTCATATACTTAAGCATTATTTTTTGAAACTGTACTCTGCTGCTGCAATGCCTTTAATGCCTGGGGTTTAAAATTCAAACCTTTCTGGGGTTTGCTAGCTGAAGAAAGACGACCTTCATATTATGGCCTAAATCTCTGATTATCACTGGACTTTAAAGTCCTTTTCATCAATCCCAACTGAATTTTGGAAATTTCTATGCTCTGTTTTACCAGTCCTTGACATATATGGTGGCTCTAGACCACTACCTATTGACCATGGTATATTAGATTTTGTAGTTCTAGGTATTGTGTATGCCATCTAGACTGAAATTCCTTCCCATAGTAGGACCAAGGTTTTTCCTTCAGTTTTCTACCTTTAATTTGTTTTTCTTTGCTAATTTTAAGGACAATGTCTTAGTCCAGAAAGGAAAGGAAAACCATGCATTATTAACACCATACTGGAATTATAAAATGGCTATACTTCACCTCAAATGTTGTATTAGACATTTGATTTCTACATTTCTGGCTTGATAAACTGCTAGATTGATTCTCTCAGTGTACCACTTTGGACTTTGAATATTTACCCAGTCTATTTTTAATCCCTTTGGGGCCCTCAAAAAGTATAAATAGCTCTTTCTTTCTGTTTAGCTATAACCCAGACAAATTGATTCTGAAGGCTTCTGTCTCAACTCCACATGGGTGACAAGATGTCAAGCGCTAGTTCTTGGATGTTCCCAGTTCCTTCAGGGCTAACCAAGTACACCTTGTTGCCATTGTATCACCAATCCCTCCTTCTTTTGTTGGAAAATAGTAAGCACTTAATAATGATTTGCAAGTAAATTAATAAATCAATAAAATGCATTGTGGATAAAAATGGCATGTCTGCCTGGGTCTTCAGACACAGGTTCCATACTGGTGCCCCTCTTTCTCACTTTCCTTTTTGTTTTTGAGGCAGAGTCTCACTTTATGCTTGGGCTCAAGCAATTCTCTTGTCTCAGCCTCCTGAGTAGCTGAGACTTACAGCACCCACCACAACTCCAGTTGTTTGGTCAAACACTAGTCTATATGTTGTTGTGATAATATTTTATACATAGGATTAACACATTTGATGTAGATAAAGGAAATCACACTCCATGATGTAGATAACCCTCATTCAGTTGGGGGACTTAAGATCAAAAACTGAGGTTTCCTAGAGGAAAGGAAATTCTGCCTCAAGACTGTAACATAGAAATTCTGTCAGAGTTTCTAGCCTGCAAAACTATTCTACAGATTTTGAGCTTGCCAGTCTCCAACATCACAAAACCAGTCCTTAAAATAAATCTAGATATAAATTAAGATCTAGATATATGTCCTATTGGTTCTACTTCCCTGGAGAATCTCAACTGATACAAGGTCCTTGGATGGGCTGTGCCTGTACTCTTTGAAGTCTAGCAGATGCAGCCACTTTAGGTCTCCAAGTTCAATGGAGAGACAGAAAGTTATGAAGTCCTGAAAACTGTGGCACAGCCAAAAGTGAAAGACTTTACCAAGACCCTTGAGCATTCCATTTAAATCTCAGAAAGGCCACATCTTAGAAGTAGGAACAACCCTGGAGTAAGGGACTTGTGTTAGAAATAAGAAAAAAAACTACCAAACTTAAGAAAATGAATAAAAATTAAGCCAGACAGGATTAAGTCTGCCAGTAATTTGACTGCTTTCCAGAACAAAAATAAATAGCTTTTTAAAAACAGATAACATTAAATGGACTCCATGCAATGTATCATTCATATGTTCAGTTAATAGTTGCAACTAAAGAGAGAGCCAAATAGGAAAATAATTATGACTCATAATTCAGGAGGAAAAACAGAAGTCAATGGAAGTTACCTTAATGTTAGAATTAGCAGGTAAAGGTTTTAAAATATTTATTATAGAAGCTTTAAAGGACATAAAAGAAAAAAAGATACAATTAGTGGACAGATGGGGAACCTCATCAGAAAAAATAAACTATGAAGGAGAATCAAAGCAGCATTGTAACACTGAAAAAGACAATATTTAAAATCTTTGAAATTTACTGGTTGAGTGCTGGAGAACTGGATATCCATATGTAAAGACTGAAACTGGACCTGCACCTTTCTCCACTCACAAAAATTGATTCAAGATGGAGAAAGGACTTAAATTTAAGGCATGAAATGACAAAAATTCTCAAAGAAAGCATTGAAAAAACACTGGAAGATATCGACCTGGGGAAAGACTTTATGAAGAAGACTGCGATGGCAATTGCAACAACAAGAAAAAATAAACAAATGGGACTTAATTAAATTGAAAAGCTTCTGTACAGCTAAGGAGACAACAACCAAAGCAAACGGACAACCTACACAATGGGAAAGGATATTTGCATATTTTGAATCAGAAAAAAGCTTGATAACTAGGATCTATAGAGAACTCAAATTAATCCACATGAAAAAAGCCAACAATCCCAGATATCAATGGGTAAGAGACATGAATAAAACCTTCTCTAAAGAAGACAGACAAATGGCTAGCAAACATATGAAAAAATGCTCATTGTCCTTAATTATTAGAGAAATGCAAATCAAAATCACCCAGAGATATCAACTAACCCCAGTCAGAATGGCCCACATCCCAAAATCTCAAAACTGCAGATGCTGGCACAGATGTTGAGAGAAAGGAACACTTTTACACTGCTGATGGGACTGCAAACTAATAAAACCCTTTTGGAAGGAAGTATGGAGAAACCTCAAAGAACTCAAACTAGACCTCCCATTTGATCTTGCAAATAGGTTACTGAGCATCTACCCAGAGGGAAAAAAAATCCTTTTATCACAGAGACACTTGCACTAGACTGTTTATTGCAGCTTAATTTACAATCGCCAAAGTGTAGAAATGGCCCAAATGCCCCCAACCCAGGAATGGATTAACAAGTGGTATATGTATACCAGGGAAACTATTCAGCCATTTTAAAACATGGAGACTTTGCAACCTTTGTATTAATCTGGATGGAAGTGGAACACATTATTCTTAGTAAAACATCACAAGAATGGAGAAGCATAAATCCTATGTATTCAATTTTGATATGAAGATGATTAATGATAATTAATGACACAGTGTGGGGTGGGGGAAGGGGAGAGCAGAGAGAAAGAAGGAAGGAGGAGAGTTACACACCTTTTGGGGGCAAGGCACAGTTGTAAGAGGCAATCAGTGTAACCTGGTTTCTTGTACCCTCAATGAATCCCCAGTAATAATACTACTACTACTACTAATAATAATAATAATTCACTGGTGGAGCTTAAAAGTAGACTGGAAATGGCAATAGTGTAAATCAGCAAACTTAAAGGCTAATCAAGAGAAATTTCTCAATCTAAAGGAGAATGTAATAATAGGAGAACAACAAACAACAAGTCAATTATTTATTTATTTATTTATTGAGACAGAGTCTAGAGCTATTGCCACAGGTGGAGTGCTGTGGTGTCACAGCTCATGGCAACCTCAAACTCTTGTGCTTAAGCCATTCTCTTGCCTAAGCCTCCCAAGTAGCTAGGACTATAGGTGCCTGCCACAATGCCTGGCTGTTTTTCTTGTTGTTGCAGTTGATATTGTTGGCTGGCTCAGGATGGGGTCGAACCCATCAGCCTTTGCGTATATGGCTGGTGCCCTACCCACTGAGCTATGGTGCTGCTCAAATGAATATTTTTTAAAAAATGAAATGCTAGCATGGTTATGGAGAGAAGGGAACACTTTTACACTGCTGGTGGGACTGCAAACTAATACAACCCTTTTGAAAGGAAGTATGGAAATCCCTCAAAGAACTCAAACTAGACCTCCCATTTGATCCTGCAATCTCATTACTGGGCATCTACCTGAAAGAAAAAAATCATTTTATCATAAGGACATTTGCACTAGACAGTTTATTGCAGCTCAATTTATAATCACCAAAATGTGGAAACACCCTAAATGTCCACCAATCCAGGAATAGAGCAGCAAGTTGTGGTATATGTACACCATGGAATATCATACAGCCACTAAAAAGATGATGACTTTTCATCTTTTATATTAATTTGGGTCGAGTTGAAATACATTCTTCTTAGTAAAGCATCACAAGAATGGAGAAGCAAGAACCCAATGTACTTAATTCTGATATGAGAATAATTGATGCTAGTACATGGTGTGGGGAGGGGAATGGAGGAGGGGAGTGAAGGAAGGAGGTGAGGTGGGGCCGCGGTGTGTGACACACCTTTTGAGGGCGGGACACTATTGATAGAGAGACTTCACCCAGCAAACACAAGCTGTATAACCTGGCTCATTGTACCCTCAATGATTACCCAACAATAAAAAATAAATAAATAAATAAAAATAAAAATAAGAAAAAAATAGAGAAAACCAGTAGCTCAGTGGTATACTTAAATGCTACCTTATCAGTAATTACAACTGCAAGTACAGATGTTCAAATGGAATAAAAAAGCAAGAACCAAGTATGTATTTTCAAGAAAGAGAGTATTAATAAATTGATTACACTTTCAAAATAAGAAAAATATTCTATGCAGATGTTAAACATAATAGGCCTGGAGGGGTTCTATGAGTAGAGGCCTAATTAGACATCAAGACAAGAGGTATTGCCAGAGCTCAAGTGGGATGTTTCATAATGATGAAAAGGCCAATTTACTGAAGTGTAGCAATCCTTGCCTGCACCTAAAATTAGAGCTTTGAAATATGTGAAATGAATCTGACAGAAATAAAGGGAAGATAGACAAATCTGCAATTATAATTATTTAAAAACCTCTTTCAGTGATTAATAGGAAAGGAAACCAAAAATATCAGTAAGAATAGAGAAAATTTGAATACCATCAACCTAGTTAGCCTAAATGATATTCTGTAGACAGTATGCCCAACTGGTGAATATATGTATATTTTTCAACTACACATGAGAAATGTACCAAGTTAAACCATATGTCAGACCAAAAAAAGTCTTCATAAATGCAAAAACTAAAATATTATATCATATATTCCCTGATATTATAATCCCTCATCAATGAATTTAAATTGAAAAACTGTAATAAAAAGACATTTAATAAATTTAGAAATTAAATAGTACATTTCTAAATAACCCACGTATTAAAGAAAAAAATCACAAGGAAAATTTTAAAATGTTTCGTATGGAATGATAATGAAAATGCAACATCTGAAAATCTGTGGGATTTGGATGAAGTAGTACTTAGAGATGTTTATAATTTCAAAAGCTTTCTTTATTAACATAATCTATGGCCTATATAATATAGGCAAAATAACTAATAGAGATAATATAAATTCAATGACTTTTCATTAAATTTATTCTGAAGCATTTGATATTTCTGATGTTATCACGAATGGTATTTTTTAAAAGTGATTTTCTAATTGTTTACTATATAGAAATGGCCCCTGTATGGGTTGAACAAGTAAATCTTGTCTACCAACTTTTAGTGTTCAGTTTTATTGTAAAATGAAAAATTACTTCTTTTAAAGTAGCATTTAGTTAAAATCAATTCTTTAGCTTCTATGTAGGAAGAAATTATAATTCCATGCTTGTGTTGCATATATGAGTCACTCAGGAATGAAGCTGGATCTCACAGCAAGAACTAGAACCCCTAAATCAATATAACTTGAGAAAATTCTCTGATATAATCTATCCCAAGAAGAGCCAATTTCTTCTCCCTGCAAGAAAATAATTAAACGTAACTTAAAGGCTTAGAATGTCCTTCCTGCATTTCATATATGCAACATAAAAATAGAACATTAGATGTCAATTAATAGGCCTGAAACTTTTAGTGATTACTGATAGAAATCTGATTATCTACAAATTTTCTGCCCTCCGGATTGCAGCGTATATAACCTTTGACCTAACAGCTCAGAGTGGGCAGGGACGGGCAGGGGATTTGCAGATCATAACTTGCTTTACTTCTCAGTGTCCACCAGAGATCCACCAGATGACAGAGAGCACAGGGAAATGTGACATGTAGCTGTCAATTTATTTCCCATTTTAATTAACTTCTTATATAATTGTAGTCTCATTTCTGACTGTCATATTGTGTTGAAAATATTTGAGAGGAAAAATGCTAGTTGTGAGCCTCATATTGACTAAGTGAAGGTATAAGGGGCTATAAATTATCCCAACTCATCAAGCTTAACTCCTTACTAATATTTTAAAATATTTTATTTCATTGTAAATCTGCAAAGGCATAAAGAGTACTCTCATCACTACTGTTCATATAGGAAGCAGGAATAGAAGGAAAATGTCTAGATTATTGGTGAATAATGTCAACCTTGATAAAATGCCAATAAGCAATTAGATCTGGCCCTCTCAAAATATACTGATGATAAGAAGGATCATATTCTTATCTCACAGTACCCCCAAACTGTTGTGTTTGTCCCAAGCCCTGATGAAAGGTAATCTCATCAAGCTAGAGATTGTTGAGTTATGGTTTCCTAGAAATAAATAGGAAATAGATGGTACTCTTCAGGTGCTTGTTATTTAAATATATTTACATTAATAATTTTATATATCTATATTAATAAATTTATTTAATATATATAACCACCAAGATAAATTCATTTACCTCCCTCAGAACAAAAACAAATAAACAAATAAACAAAATGCAGAAAGAAATCACAGAAAAATTATAGAGAAGATACTTGGAATGCTGAGAGAAACACTTGTCCACTGACTTAAATTTACAACAAAATTTCTTCAACTATTTTTAAAATCACCATAAGGGATGGGCACAGCAAGCCTTTCTGAATGCTCCACCTCTGGACAAGGACACAGTGGAGAGAGGAAAAGAGAAAAGAAAGAGCAGGAGAGGAGTAGATAGATTGGCAGGCACATCAGGGAGGTAGCCAAGGACTTAATTATATGGGGACTAGTAGACTATGGTAAGAATTGTGTTTTTGTTTTTCTAGGAGAGAGAGGAAAGTGTACAGAGAATTTAGTCTTGGGCAGAAAAGTGAAAGAATCATTTTGCCAGGTAAAGAATAAATGGATAAACAAGAAAAAGAGGAAGACCAGAATGATGAAATTGTTCTATTCCAAAGAAGAGATGATGGTGGCTTAGTTTATGTTAATAACAGTGTCTTAGTGTATGTTGGTGATGGTGCAGGTTGTAAGAGATTGTCAGTTTCAGGATTTGGGGATGCTGTTAGGGGCTTATAAAGACCATTAAAAAGTACTGAAGGCCACCAAAATCATTTTATCTGAGCTAAAAGTAAATCCTGTGCCATTTCCTATGTAGATTACAGAGAGAAGAAGAGTTTAGTTTTGGACATTTAACTCTGATGTGCCAAATAGGTATCCAAGTGGAGATGTCAAATAAATAATTACCTAGGAATCTTGAAGTTATGCGAGAGATTGGTGCTAATGGTGTACAATGAAAAGTTATCAATATACTTAATGCCAGTGGATAATATCACCTTGTTGGCAGTGGATAAACTCACCTAGAGGGTGAGTATAGATAGAGATGTGAGAAATTTGGAAGGTGAGCCTTTGAAAGCTCCAATATTGGAACTCAAGAAGCAGAGACAGAGTCAGCAAAAGAGACTGAGAAGAAACTGTCAGCTAGGTTGAACAAGGAGAGTTTGATGCGCTAGAATTAAGATGAAGGAGTGAATGAATCATCTAGTTCAACTGTTGCTGGAACATTAAAATGAAGGTAGAGCATTATCCATTGAACTTTGCAACATGGAGGGCATTGGTGGCCTCAAAAAGAGCAATGTGTGTGTGATTCTGTTATATGCTATCATTTTTGAAATTCTTGCTACCTCTTTCAGTATTCCTCACTTTATATTCCAAAGTCATACTCTCATATTATTTCTGTAATTCAGTCAGATTAACCATGCTAAGAGGAAGTCAGGGTAAAGCACCAGAATAGCAATTAGAGGACTTAAGTCCTCATTTAACCTCTTTCCACTAACAAGCTGTATGGCACTGACACAGCTCCCTTAAGGCCTGGGTTTCCTCACAAGCAAAATTAGAAGACTGGAAAAGATTTCATTTAAGCATGCCTGCATTAAAGTCAAAATCAGAGGTGTGTTTTGCATTTTAAAAGAAAAGTCTAGGAAAAACAAACAAGTCTCCACTTATTTAATGTATATAGAGGGATTTATACATAGTGGGGAGATATTTCTGAGGAGAGGCCTCCTGAGACTCCAGAATTTATTAATCCATTCATGCGTCAAGGGGCACTTGAGTTCTTTCCACAACTTTGTGAATATGAATTGTGCTGTTATAAACATTCAAGTAAAAATGTCCTTAGGGTAAAATGTTTCTTTTTTGTTTTGAGTAGAAACCTAGTACTGAGATTGCAGGATCAAATGGAAGGTCCTTTTAGTTCTTTGAGGCATCTCTATACTTCTTTCCACAGAAGCTGTACTAATTCATAGTCCCACCAACAATGCATGAATGTTTGTTCCTCTCTGTAGCCCCACCATCATGTGTTACTTTGGGACCTTGTGGTGTGGGCCATTCTCACTAGGGTTAGGTGATATCTCAAAATGGTTTTGATTTGCATTTCTCTGATGATTAGGGACAATGATCATTTTTTCATGTGTTTGTTGGCCATTCATCTATGCTCACGAGAAAAGTTTCTGGTCATGTCCCTTACCCAGTTTTTAATGGGGCCATTTGCTCATCTTTGGTTGATTTGCTTGAATTCTTGATAGATCCCAGTTGTTAACCCTTTGTCAAATGTGCAGCATGCAAATAACTTCTCTTATTTTGTAGGTTGTCCTTTTGCTTTATCAATTGTGTCCTTAGCTATGCAGAAACTTTTTAACTCGATCAGGTTCCATTTATTTATTTTTGTGGTTGCTACAATTGCCAGTGGGGTCTTCTTCACAAATTCTTTCCTTAGGCCAATAAGTTAAGAGTTTTTCCTACACTTTCTTCCAGGATTTTTATAATTTCATAGAATTAGTTTTCTGAAACTTGGCTCTGACATTCTATTTGAGTTTTCAAATTTAATTTTAGGAAGATTGCCACCATACAATAAAATCACAGGGTTCAATGAAATAAACATCTCCACATTAAAAGGAAGCCCACCAAAGTGTGCCTGTGAACAGGAAAATAAGACATCTTGAAGTCCTTAAATGCAATGCTGGAAGGATGTCCACTGTGCCAACTTTCAAAATCCACTTGAAGTTTTTGTGTTTGAATTTCAAAAAAAACCTTTAGAAATTTGGACTCTTTTTTCACCCTTATTCAAAGGGAATAAAAGAAACTTTAATGTTTTCCAAAAAAGCTTAAAAGCTTCTGATATTTCTCATATCTCATATTAAACATCATAACAGATAAAATGTAAACAAATTAAGAAACAGATGAATTACCTTGCTCTTATAATATTTATGAATTTTAAAATTAGAAATGTTGGAAAAGAACTAATGAGAGATAATAAATTGATGATGGCTGACTACATTATCTTATAATCAAAACATTCTTTTCTAATTGAATGTAAAGGATACATTTCTAATATTCTGAAGTTTGAATTTGCTCCAGGATCCCTAATGTTATAACACTATTAGCTTGTTTATAAACAAAAACTTTTGTAATATTTTCTAAGAAAGTGTATTCCCAGAGCAATAATTTTCTCATTTGTTCAGATTGACTACACAGTGAGTATTGTTCTTCTTTAATCTACCTAATTATTCACACATAATTACCTAAACTATACATGAGCACACAGCCACATGGGACTGTGGTTGCCTAATTTTCTGCAACTGGATCAACATAAGAGGAGAAGATATTATAATATTTCAATTTTCCCATTTATGCCACCTACTTAATTCTTTTCTTACTGCTGTGAATAGATAGGAAATAATTTGAACTCAAAATCTATATATTTCCAAGGTTGACCAATTAAAAGTGGAAACTCTTAGTGACTCTCCCACTGTTCACAGAGAGGCTACATTGGGAATCAGGAGAGTTTGCTTAATTTCCAGATTTGTCATGTTTGCTGAAATCCAGATGAGTATAGAAAATAGATTTTGCCAGTAAGTTTATGGCTTCTGTGCTCTCACACTGAAAGAAATTAACTGAGCTGAAGGAAATTAACTGTTAATTTGTCATTAACACATAGATCAATCATAAGTACATAAGCAGTCAGAAATACAGATAACCTTGGCAGTGTAGATGCTGGGGGTGACCAAAATCTCCAGGAATAAACTAAATTCTCAGCAGTATCTTCAACCCAGTCTCTAAGACCTTGACCTTCAGTAGTTTCCTCTTCCTTGAAATTCAGATTTGGCTTAGAATCTTAGTTACACAAAATCTGAATGAGAGTGTATTCAAAGAGACTGTCTGGAGTCATGCCTGGGAGGCTGTGGACCATATTGTTTAACATGGCATTGTATAGGGATTGCTCTGGAGAGTAATCCTTGACATTCTTGCTCCAGGCCCAGCCTACCCCTTCCAACTCCTTTTAAAAACCATTATGTTTATGGATGCCATATTTTGGTTTCTGAGTGTACATTTACTGGAAATAAGAAGCACTTTTGTGAAAAATCCATTACTGTACTGTACTTCCAGACTTTACAACCTTTATATCCTATGCCCCAGATTGCTGAACTTTGAACACTTACCCTGTATTTATTCTATCATGATACTAGCCATACTTTATTAGTTCTGTATGGAAGTGAAAGGTGGCAAGAATGTGTGTGTGTGTGTGTGTGTGTGTGTTACTTTGGCATAGGATTGCTTTGGGTTAAAGAAAAAGCAACTTGAAAAGCAACAGGTGCAAGAAGGGCAGTTTGATCTCCCCATTTTCTTCCTAAAAGGAAGAGATAAAACTACCATATAACCGACTGGGAAATGTTCTCCCTAAAGCCAGGGGAAAGTAACATTCTTATCACTGAAGATGAGAAGTTGAAGCTGAGAAAATTTTGTACGAACAAACCTTGCTAACTAACCATTGTCTTACTTGTTACTTTGCTCCTACTAACTACCCGAGATCAAGAGTATCAAGTTTTTATAATTTACTTATTTTCTTCAATGCAGTATATAAGCATTCACCTTTAACTTCTTTGGGTCTTCCCTTTCTATGTTGCATACATTTGTATGCTTTTATCCTATTATTCTGTCTTATGCCAGTTTAATTCCTTAGGACCTGCCAGAAATCCTAAGCACGTAGAGAAGAAATTTTACCTGTTGTATAGTTCAAAAAACTTCCTTTTCCTTCTGTCCTCCTAGGATCTCTGGCTAAAGACGTGTAAAATTAGACTGACAAAAGATAAGTCAACAAGAGAAAAACGGTTTATTAACATGTGCAGTATATACCACACAGGGAAGCTAAAATGAAGAGTAACTCAAAGAGGTGGTTAGAACTTGGGTTTCTGTAGCAGCTACATAAAGAATAACACATTTGTAGAGAAGGGACAAGATAAAGAAAAAATCTCTCAAGGACAGCAAACTATGAAAAGAAATATATGGGGGAAACTAATGGAATGACATTCTATTTTCTTCACAGCTATAAAACTTCCCCAGAAGAGAAGATCCATGGTAGTCCTCATTTTCCAGAAGTCGGAAGTCTTTGCTTTTAGTCAGGTAAGGAAAGCTCTGAAAAAAAAAAATCTCTCTGTATTGCTTGATTCTCATTTGCCTCCAGCTCAACATGATCCTTCTTCCAAAATGGTACATTTTGGGGCTGCATATTCTGGTCCTCTGAAATTTGTTGCCCTGTTGTAGAGCTGTCCAGTGTAATGACACTGTTTACACTATGCACTGAAACATTCCTGTCTCTTATTGTTCACTACTCCTGCTTGACTTTGTTTTGATATGCACGTTGCCTTGTACTCAAAATTTAAAATATTAACATCTTTCTTCTTAAACTGTTTTCTAAATGCAATCTAGTTATTATACTTAATAAATTTTCTTCTATTTATTTTGTCTGTCACTTATAATTCCTCTCTTCTTTATCTCTGCCACATTCAATCTGTTTCTAACTTTATAATCTTATCAATATACTATAAATGGACTGCACGGGGTTCAAAGTCACGTTATTCAACAATTATGAGGTTGATATAATCTTATTGACCAAACTTCAGGGGAAAAACTTGTCATTTTGAGAGGGGTTGTCTTTATTTATTTGAGACAGATCCTCACTCTGTCACCCTGGTTAGAGTGCTGTGGCATCACAATAGCTCACAGCAACCTCAGTCTCTTGCGCTCAGGAGATCCTCTTGCCTCAGTCCCTGAATAGCTGGGACTACATGGCCATGAGGGCTGGCTAATTTTTCTATTTTTTAGTAGAGACAGGATCTTGCTCTTGCTCAGGTTGGTCTTGAACTCCTGAGTTCAAGCAATCCACCCACTTTGGTCTCTCAGAGTGCTAAGATTATAGTCATGAGCCATTGTTCCCAGCCATGTGCCCATTGCACCACACCCTTGCCATGTGGTTAAGGGTGTGTTTATCTTCACTGTGCATGTATTGTGGATGTTCACTTAGGTGTCCAAGCACTCCCAGACCAATTAGATTCTCAACATTTTCCCCTTCTGCTGCTTCTTTTTGGCAGATGGCATATTCTTTTTTAGTACTCCCAATCCCTACTTGTCAATACATGCGTGTATGTACATATGGATTTCTGAGAATTGTTATGATTGTAATATTGACCTAGTAGCAAGATTATGGGGGAAGAAGACCTACTGGTCAGCTTTAACCCTGGAAGTTGACCATTATCTGTCAAAAAGCAACAGAAAGACTTAGTTTGTTGGCAACATCCCTTACCACCAGCACTGTTATCTCTACATTACAGGCTGATTGTATAACACATTTATCTAGATTGATAACTTTTTTAAAAGTATAATAAAACCATAAGACCTTTCCCATAGAAAATGTACATATGTGCATATACTTATCGATGCTATTTGCCAGGGATTAATAGTTCACAGGTGGAGGAAATGCATACCCAGTGAATAATCTCTCCTTTATAGTAGCACTTTCTGAGAGACACAAACACCATTAACTCCAGCAACACAGGGACTCAGCAGAAGTAATTGAGATGGAGCAAATGTGGGAAGGTATGAACAGTTAACTTAAGCTAGAAATTCTGAATAATCTGTCTTCCCCATCCTCTCTCCTTTGGGGGAGTCATTTGTTATAGTCACAGTCCAAACTCCTGATCACATTTTGTCTCTTGGTAAAAATCAAAAGATGCACTTGGTGTTGGCTGATTAAAAACAAAATGTCAACTTCTGCTGACCAGATCAATAGATTCATTGCCATGTGAGAAATGGGAATGTGTTTCTTTAGAGAGTACAGCTGTAGGCCTGGGAAATGGCCAGTGTCAACAATAAGAAATCAAAAGGAAAAGTGTTTGTAAAAAAGAGTCTGGCTTAATGTTTACACAAGTTTATCAAATATACCCATTTCACTTTCCAGAAAAATTCTGGCTTATGATTCCTTATCTACAGACCATTCTCTTTGTGGGAGTTGAAGCGACGGATAATGACATCTTTCCAAGAAGTTCTCTGGAAGAGCTATGTGCCAAAAGATGTAGCCTTTTTTTCTGGTTTAATTTACTGGAGAGGTCAATGATTAAAGGACATTTTTTAAATTCATTCAATACACACACTGACTACTTAACTGTAGTTGCAGGCCTTGAAGAATGCAATATGGCCCCTTCTCTCTGAAAGCTTACAGTCTAATGGAGAAACATATATCACCTCTTGTCCTAAAAATTTTGAGATTCACAGTCTATCCCACTAACACAGGTGGCCCACTTGAAACTCATCTTTTCTATCATTATACTAACTTATAAATTCTACAAGCCACCATAATATGTGCTTCCAATTATACTTACAACATTTTGGTACAATATTTGAAATATTTGCTTTTTTTTAACTCATCAAGTTCTAAGGGCTTTGACAACATAAAGACTGTTTAAAAGTTAGCTAACCCTGAGAATATTATGTAAGCAATGATTACTGAGTTATCTACATGTATGAATGGAGTGTCAATGAAATGACTATTTTTAACATTGTAAAAGTAAGTATTTCAAAATCTCAGCTAAGCTGTTGAAACTCTAAATTATTCTAGGCCTTTTTACAGAATCTGATTATGGGGCCTGAATCAGGTGACAGGAGCAATAATCTAGGCAGCTGTCACTTTTGTTTCTCTGATTACAGATTAACCCTCTTTCTTACTTGCTTTCTTTATAAAGTTGTTTTGGGATCCTTTCACTCTTCACTGTTGATCTTCAGTATAGATTAAGTCTTTCTCACCTAAAGACTCTATGGCTATCACATTGTCTTCAGATGTAATGTAGAATATACTCTTTTAAATTGGAAAGGAAATAAAAACAGACAACAAGACATAACTAATTATATCATTATTACTCTTAAACCAGCCTTTCATAGAAAATGTTGTAATCCTATAAAATTTCTTTGTTTTCTGACTATGTAAGAAAGAACTTGCCATTAAACTTTGGAACACTGACTCTATTTCTCTGAAGCCTATGCCTCTTGAATGCTGGTTCCTGCCTTTTTACTTGAATAAACTCTTTAAAACTGAATTGTGATTCTTTGAATTCTTTCAGGCTGACAATACACACACAGACACACACATACACACACCTCCCACACTGAACAGTCTGGCTTTTTTTTTTTTTTTTTGAGTGGTTGCTGACAGGAGGCTGATCTGAAGGAAAATTCTATCATTCTTTTGTGGCCCTGACATTTTCCATATATTTCAGGTGTGTCAATGGAATAAGGATGAGAGAAAGAAAAACAAAACACATAATAAAAATTGCAAGGTACCATGAGTCAATGATAAAAATGACTGGGTATAAATAGTGGTTATGTAAATATTCAGTAAAAGTCAAAAGCATATTCTATAATACCTTTACCATATTCTCAGGATACATATCGTCATAACACTAATACAACCTTTATAGACATAGTATGGAGATAACTCAAAAACTTAAAGTAGACCTGTCATTTGACCCAGTAATCCCACTGCTGGGTATATACCCAAATGAAAAATAGATCATCTTATAAAAAAGACACCTGCACTTGAATGTTTATAGAAATATAATTCTAAATTGTGAAGATGTGGAGACAACTCCCACTAACATATGAGTGGATTTATAAAATGTGGTATATGCATATCATGGAATACTACTCAGCTATGAAAAAAGGGGATCTAGCATCTTTTGTGACAATCTGGATGGAACTGGAAACCATTCTTCTAGGTGAAACATCATAAGATTGAAGAAACAAACACATGTACTCAATACCAACTTGGAACTAATTGGAATCAACACTTTTGTGCACATATGGAAGTAAATATCATGAAAATAAAGCTGGGAGGGAGGAAGGTAGGGGGATAGGTAAATTCACACTTATTGGATACAGTGCACACTAGGTGAAGGAAACACTTATAACTTTGACTTATCTGTACAAAAACAAAGTATATAAACAAAACATGTACCCACTAATATTCTGAAATAAAAATAAATTACTTTGAAAGTTAAAGATGAGAAGGCAGACTGTGTATAAGCCTTAACACTCAAAAAATGACACACTAAAGAGGTCTTGAGTGTTCTTTTTTCCCTTTATGCCCCAGACGTGGACTTGAACAAATCAGTAGCCTGGAAACACTAATGAGTATAGACAAAGCCAATAAACATGCAAAAGACTAAGAAAGGGGCAGCTTAGTAAGAGTGAAAACTTTTAGATGACAACCTCTCTATTTCAGTTGAACACCACAGAAAACTTTATTATTGCATCCTCATCTGAGCCAGTAAATGCTGAGTCATGCAACATGGTGTAAGGGTATAACATGATGTTCTTGCATCTTCCAGGATGCTGTCACGAAGGCCAGGTAGGGACTGCTAGCTAGTAATGAAACCTTTCCTGACTATTTTGTCAATGGAGACCATGCATGGAGCTGAAGCTCCTACATCTACCTGGTAACAACAAGCAGCCCTCCCTTTCTTAGGTGTCAATGAAGGCTAAGTAAGAATATGATTTTATAATTCCACTTGGCAATAATTATTGCTCCTTTTTCCTGCAAGAGCAGTGTAAACAAATAAAACAAAACAAATCTAAAAGTTTTAAATACACATAAGATCAAGAGTCTCAAAATATAATATGAAAATGCTCAGATTTCAACAGAAAAAGACTCACCTATCACATTAAGGACTGAGAAGATCTTATACAAAAAGGAAACAGATGATGAATAGATATCAACACTAAGATGACAGGGATTTAACAATTACATGGCAAATATTTAAGAGCAGCCATTAAAAAATGCTTCAGTGAGCAATTATGATTATAAACAAATAGCAAAGAAAAAGGAAATCTTAGCAAAGAATTAGAAGACAGTTAGAAGAACCAAATGCAAATTCTAGAACTGAAAAAATATAGTGACTGAAATAAAAAGTTCAATGGATGGCATTAACAGTAGGACATGGAAATGAAAGAATCAGGGAACTAGAAGACAGAAATTAATCTGAAAAATAGAAATTTGAGGGGGGAGGAAGCTTCAGAGACTTTTGGGACTATAGCAAAAGATTTAAAGTGCATGTCATAAGAGTTGAGAAAAAGAACTGGCTGAAAATATACTTGAAGAAATAATAACTAAAAATTCTGCAGCTTTGGCAAAGGACATAAACCCACAAATTCAAGAAGCTAAGTGAACTCCTAAAAGGATAAACTTTAATAAATTCAAGACAAAATATATGATAATTAAAATTCTAAAAACTGAAGGCAAAAAAAAAAAAAAAGATTTTGAGAGTAGTCAGAGGAAAAACACATCACCTTACAAACTGAGAGAAAACATTTGAATAGCAGTGGATTTCTCAATAGAAACCATGGAAGCCAGAAGAAAGTGACACAATTTTATTTTTGAACAAAAAACCCTGTCAACCCAGAATCCAATATATACTGAAAATCCTACAGGAATGAGGAAGACATCAAGATATCAGATGAAAAAAAGTTGAGTCATTGTCACCAGCAAAGCTACCCTGATACTAAAAGCAAATGACAAAAAAAAAGAAGGAAAAACTACACATTACTATTTTCCTTGAACATAGAAGTAAAAGCCTTTCATAAAACATCAGCAAATAAAATTTAGCCATATTTAAAAATAATTACATACCTTGAGCAAGTGGAATTTATTGAATGAACATGTAAATCAGTGTAAGCCTCCATATTAGCAGGCTAAAAAAAAATAATAGACATTATCCTGGTACAGTAGTAAAGACTGAGTGATATTGACTGAGGAAAAGACATCTATATTAGTGGAAGAAAACAGAAAACCCTGAAATAGACTCACACAAATATGTCCAACTGATTTTGACAAAGGTGAAAAGGCAATTCAAGGACAATAGCTTTTTCAAAACATGCTGCTAGAACAATTGGACATTCATTCATAAGCAAAAAAAGGACCTTTACCTAAGTTTTATACTTCATCAAAAATGAACTCAAAATGGATCATGAGCTTAAATATAATGTAAAGCTACAAAGCTTTAAAAAATAATTAAAGATAATCTGTTGAAGGCTATACAAAGAATTTGTAGACTTTACACTAAAAGTGTGATTCATAGAAATAAAAATTACTGAATTCAACTTTAAAATATTTAAAACTTTGGATCTAAGAAGGATTCTATTAACAAAATATAAGTTACATAATGAGAAATAACATTTTCAAACCACATACTCAACAAATAACTAGTTTTTAGAATATATCTCAAAAGTCAGCAGTAAAAAACAAATTACAAAATGGACAAACATAAAGAGGCAGTTCATGAAAAAGAATATACAGGCAGACAATGAACACAGGAGAGGCTCAACACAATTAACTATTAGAGAAATGAGAATTAAAACCCACAGAAGGTAACACTATATAACTATCAGAATGGCTAAGATGTAAAATAATCACAATATCAAACACTGGCAAAACTGTTGTTGTAAAAACAACCCAAATGCCCTTCAGTGGGGTAATATCAAAAACATTGAGGTACGTCCATACCATGGTATAGTAGCATCACAATAAAATATATAAGTATAGCAATAAAAAGGAACAAATTATTAATGCATGCAGTAACCTTGATCAATCTCCAGAGACTTCTTCTGAATAAAAAAATACAAAAAAATTCTGTATGGTATATTTTATGATTTCATTTCTGTAACACTTGGGAAATGGAAAAATCGCAGAAATGGAGAACACATTAGGGCTGTCTTGAATTAAGGAGGGTGTGGAGGCAGAAAGGAAGTGGTTGTAGGAGAATAGCTATACAGGGCAACATGAGGGACCCTTGAGGTGATGGGCATGCTCTGTGTCTGGATATTGATAACAAGGTTGATATGCTGTTTGTGATGTTGTAGTATAGTTTTACAAAATTTACCATTGACGAAAACTGGATAAAGATTACACAGGGCCCCTCTAAATTATTAATGAGTGTATATGAGTATTTAATTATCTCAAAATAAAAAGGTGAATTTGAAAACGTGTAGTTTTCAGTTCTACAGCTAGACTTTGTATAAATCTGGATCTAACTTATAAAAAAAGGTTTAACATATAATAAATATATTTATTGATAAACAAATGCATCTATGGCCCCCAAACTTTTTGATACCAGGTTCGGTAACGGGTTTCATAGAAGACAATTTTGCCATGGACTTGGATGGGCAGGACAGATGGGAGGCAGAGCTCAGGCAGTGATGCAAGCAATAGGGAACGGCTGTCCCTCACTGTTGCTCTGTGTAGCTCTTCTCCTACAACCATTTCTTTTCTGCCTCCATTCACTTCTTAACCCCAGACAGCCCTATAGTGTTCTCAGTTCCCGTGATTTTACCATTTCAAAAATGTTACAAAAATGGAATCAAAGCATATACCAAATGGGTTTCTTTTTAGTGGGGGATTCTCTCTGTAGAGGGAGAAACTTCATTTGCTCTCAGGCTGCTCACCTCTTCCTGTGCAACCAGGTTCCTGACAGGCTGCGGACAGGAATCTTTTGGACACCAGCAACCCAGTTGTGTGGAAGACAATTTTTCCATGGACGGGGGCAAGGAGCAAGTCAGGGGAGAGACAGGAGGTGGAATTCAGGCAGTGATGCTGTCTGTGCACTTGTTCCTGGCATGACACGCACTGCACCATACCAGTCTGTGACTAGGGCTTGGTAACTACAGAAGAACATTATTACTATATTTGATAATTTAGTACCTAATTTACAAACCTCTAGTATAGGAACTACTGGTTTCATACCATAGAAGTATGAGGCTTGAATTTGTCCTTCCTCCCCTTCTAAAATGAATTTTTTTTTTCTTGTGGAATGGGGACAGCTCTGGGACTCATGTGACAAGGAGGCTCATTCTCACAAGGTCTCTTTAGTACTTGTTGCTTTTTTTTGTTTTTGAAAACATTGTCCTCTCTAGACAGAGAATTTGTCAAAGCTGTCCTTCAGAGAAAACTGTTTTGAAGAAAAGGCACCATTTACTGTAGATTGCCTGCAATATTGACTGTTTGTCAAGCAGAGTCCAGGCCAGATTTCAGATCTGTTCGTCTTCGTTGGCAGTCACCCTGGTGTGGGCACAGTCTACACAAAGCACTACTTCCTGCCTCCAACCCAGGACCATTTCTTCTCCTGCTGGCAGAGGGAAGGAGACTACCTTGAACAAGGCTCTTCCCTGCAAGAAGATTTCCCTGGTAAAGACTGGAAGAGGTGAGAGAAGCATTATTTGAACGCCTCCTATATGCCCATAACTTTTAAATTTAAGATCAGTTTTGAGTTCGCAGCAAAATTGAAAGAAAGGTACAGAGATTTTCAATTACTCTGACACATACATAGCCTCCTCCATTGTCAATATCCTCCAAAAGAGTGGTCAACTTGTTACCATTGGTGAGCTTATATTGACACATTATTGTCACCCAACGTTTATATGCCTGAAACTTCTTATGGTGTTTTACATACATTATGTGGCACTTTCTGATCCTTTCTCAGCAGGTGAAATCACTGAGATCCAAAGAGGTTAAATCCATTTTTTAGGGCCACTTGGAAGGAAATCCAAAACCATTTGACTCCAAATACTGTGTCAGTAAAAGTCCATCCTAGATATTTAGCCAACCATGATGACAGGAACAAGTTCAGTCTTAATCTAAATGAGGTGAGGGTTCAAGAAGTCTAAGAATACATTTATCAGCTAGAAGGTCCTGAAGGTGGAGAAAACTTAGATTTTGTATGAAAAAGGATGATATGATCCCTGTCTCTACTTTATTATGATATGATGTCAATCTTGGGATGTCAAACTCTGAAAACATGAGAAAGAAACATTGAAAGTCAAAGAAAAAAATAACACAGGAGTAGCTCTGAAGAAACCACAGGACTAAAAAGAAGGCAAGTAAATATCAAAATGTTTGGTTTATCAATTGGATATATTCCATTGACTTCTAAATGCAAACATTTTGAAATAGAGTGCACAAATTCCCATTAGTAATTAAAATGAAACAAAACATATAATATGGTGTTTTGATGAAGAAGAACATAATATTGGTAGTTGAGACACTTTCATCAAAGAAAGGAAACCTCTTGTGTTTCATGCAAAATCTGACACAGTAAAAAAATGGCATCTTCAGCCTCTAAGAGTCCTTAGAAGTGGCCAAAGTTCCAAAGAGAATCTCCCACATAAGCTCTGTACACCATAACTCAACCATTCTGTAACTAATTTTATTTTTTTAAAAATTTAATTACCAGTATTTTAGATCTACACTTAAAAACTTTAGATTCTGTAGCTGTTCAAATATTTATTAAATTTAAAAGAAATATTTATTCTCTAGCATTAGTTTTTCTCATTCACAATTACTTACATAATGAGTTAAATGAGCTTTGGTGAACTCCTGGGAATTCAGCCAGCATTTATGAGATTGTTTCTAAGATAACATGCATTCCCAGCTCTCAATACCGTAGTAACAATAAAACTCTGTGAATACAATGAGTATTGCCCACTCAACTGTTCAATGAACAATAGGAGAAAATCTTAATAATTCAGTCTATTCTTCAAATCTTGATTCTCCTTTCTTAAATTATATTTTTTCTTTTTTCAATTTGATGTGCACTCTTTAAGTTGAGTTTTGTTTTCTAGCTCATAGTAAAACTAGCAAGCAAGGATATGAACATCTTTAGTTTAAATGATAAAGAAAAAATTTTAGTTATGAATGTGCCTGCTATTTGAATAATGTTGGAAGGTTTTCCGACATCCCTGGAGTAGTCTTCCTGCACATGAGTATGTGGAATCACATATTTAATTTGTAGGAAGAAATTCACATTTCGAAGTGAATTTGAAGTCATATCCAAGAAATCATTGCCAAATCAAATATTATGAAGATTTTGTCCAATGTTTTATTTTAAGAGTTTTATCATTTTAGATATTACATTTCAGTCTTTGATCCATTTTAATTGTATTTTTGTATGTGGTTTTAAGTAAGAGTCCTACTTTTCCTTTGGATGGGAATATCCCATTCTCCCTGAAACATTTTTTGAAGATTATCCTTTTCTCATTGAATAGTCTTGGCATTCTTGTCAAAAAACATTTGACTGTATGTGTGTCCTTCTGTTTATGTGTCTTTATGCCAGTATCACATTATTTTGATTACTGTAGCTTTGTAATAAATTTTAAAATCAAGAAGTATGAGTTTTCCAATTTTATTTTCTTTGTCAAGATTTGTTTGGCTATTTGTGGTTTCTTGAGATTCCATGTGAATTTTACAATGAGTTTTTCTATTTCTATAAAATCATCACTGTGATTTTGATATAAATTTCATTGAATTTGTAAGGTTACTTTCTGTTGTATTGAGATCTTAACAATAGCAATATGAAGTCTTCCAGGCTATGGAGATGAGATTGTTTTTATTTTTATTTTTTTTAGCAATGTTTTGTAGGTTTATTTGTATAAATTTTTCATGCCTTTGGTTAAATTAGTTCTTAAGAATTTTATTCTTTTTGATGCGATTATAAAATAATATTTTTATAATTTCCATTTCATATTGTTCATTGTTAGTATGTAAAAAAGAAAGAAATTTTTATGTGTTGACTTTGCTCACTGCTTTGCTGAATTCATTTTTTATTTCTACTAGTATCTTTTTGTGAATTTTTTAGGGTTCTCTACATATAAGATAGTATCATGTGAAAATGGAGATAATTTTACTTCCTCTTTTCCAATTTGGATTCTTTTTCTTTATTGTTTTCTTGCCTTTTTCTTTATTGTTTTCTGGCTATAACTTTCAGAACTATGTGGAATGGAAGTGGTGAAAATGGGCATCCTTGCCTTGTTCCTGATCTTAGAGGACATGTTTTTAGTATTTCACTATTGAATATAATGTTCACTTTGTGTTTTTTATATATGACTTTTATTATGTTGATGTATTGTCCTTTTATTCCTTTTTTGTTGACTGCTTTTGATCATTAAACTTTGAATATGGTCAAATGTTTTTTCTACATCAATTGAGATTATTGTGTGTTTTTCCCTCTTTAACTCCATTAATATGGCATATTATATTGATCAATTTTTGTATTTTAAATTATCCTTGCACTTCAGGAATACATTCTAGTTGGTCATGGTATGTAATCCTTTTAATATGCTGCCAAATTTGATTTTCTGATATTAAATTAATTTAAAGAATATTTTTAACCCAACATATCAAAATACTACATATAGAGTTAACTATATACCAGATATTCCACTCTTACATAGATACTCATGAGAATTTTAAACATATTTACTATTGATAGCAGCACTATGCACAATTCCAAAAGGTAGAAACAATTGAAATTGCTATCAACTGGTGAGTGGATAAACAAAGATGTAGTATTTCTATGCAATGGATTACTACTCATCCAAAAGAAGAAATAGTGATTCCTGCTACAACATGGATGAATTTTGAAATAAGATATTAATGCATGAAAAATAAAACAGACACAAAGGCACATGTGGTATGATTCTATTTATATGAAATGTTCAGAATAGCCAAATACCTAGGGACAGAAAGTAGACTAGCGTTTTTCAGGGAGTAGAAGTAAAGGAAACATGGAAAGCTGTAATGCTATGAGGTTTCAATTCAGAGTAACACGAATGTTTTGGGATTATTCTTAGTAATACATTTGAGTTCTCTGTGGATTCTGGTTATTAGACCTTTGTTGGAGATAAAACTTGCAAAAATCCTGTCCCATTCTGAGGGCTGTCTATTTGCTTAACTTAGTGTGTTCGTGGCAGTGTAGAAGCTTTTTAATTTGATCAGATCTCAGTAATGTGTTTTTGATGTTGCTTCAATTGCCCGGGGTGTCCTCATAAAGTATTCTCCCAGGCCGATTTTTTTCAAGTGTTTCCCCTACACTCTCTCTAAGAATTTTTAGGGTTTCATGTCTTAACTTTAAGACTTTTAGCCTGTTAGAGTCAATTTTAGTTAGAGGATAAAGGTGTGGGTCCAATTTTAGCCTTCTACAGGTCGCCAGCCAATTCATGCAGAGATCACATTTCATTATGGGCAAGAGACATGAGCAGAAGCTTCTCTGAAGAAGACAGGCACATGTTCTACAGACACATGAAAAAATGCTCAAATGCAAACCAAAACCTCTCTGAGATACCATCTAACTCAAGTAAGAGTAGCCCATGTTACAAAATCCCAAAACTACAGATGTTGGATGCGGAGAAAAGGGAACACTTCTGCACTGCTGGTGGGAATGCAAGCTAGTATGTTCCTTTTGGAAGGAAGTTTGGAGAACACTCAGGGATCTAACTGTAGACCTGCCATTTGACCCTGCAATTCATCCTCTAGGTGTATATCCAAAGGACCAAAAATCATTTGGCAATAAAGACATTTGCACCAGATTGTTCATTGCAGCTCAATTCATAATTGCCAAGTCATGGAAGAAGCCTAAGTACCCATCAACCCACGAATGGATTAATAAATTGTGGTATATGTATACCATGGAATACTATGCAGCTTTTAAAAAAATGGAGACTTCACCTCTTTTATGTTTACATGGATGGAACTGGAAAATATTCTTCTTAGTAAAGTATCTCAGGAATGGAAAAAAAAATCCAATGTACTCAGCATTACTATGAAATTGATTTATAATCACTCACACTTGCATATGAAAAATCAATCACAACTATAGCCTAGGATGAAGGAGGGAAGGGGAAGAAGAAGGGAAGGGAAGGAGGTGGGTCGATAGAGGGAGGATTAGTGGGGGGATCACATCTATGGAGCATATTGCAAGCACAAGTTGGATTTATCAGGTGTAGATCATAAATGTCTTAATGCTATAATTTGGTAAATGAGGTGAAGGCTATGTTGATTAATAGGATGTAAGCACTCCAATTTGTACAAATAATCAACATATTGAATCCCATAATGGCATAAATGTATTCATGATCTATGTACAAATGACTTCATAAAAAATAAAAATAAAGAATGTTCTGGGATTAGATAGTGGCAATCCTTGCACAACTTTGTGAATATGCTAAAAACCACTGATTATATAATTTAAAAGGATGAATTATATAGTATGTGAATTATATCTTTATTTAAAAATAGGTTTGACAGAAAGGGAACATGGAGGAAGCATAAGGGGAATGTAAGAGGTTATCATAATAGTTCTAGAAAGAGATAAATATGTCTTGGACTAAAATAGCAGCAGTACAGGTGGTGAGACATGGCAGGATCCAGGGCATATTTAAAAAATTAGAGCCAAACAATTTCTTTTTCTTTTTTTGGCACCTAATATTAGTTTTTTATTTTTTTTATTTCAGATTAATATGAGGTAAAAACAATTAGTTTACAATGTTTGTGTATGTTAGGTAAGGTGACAATTTCTTGATGGATTTTGGTGTGTCTGGAAAGATAAAATTTCCTTGCATGGTGGGATGTTAAAGAATTGAGGGTAGTTAGAAACAGAAGTTCACTTTTGAACATAAGCTTGAGATGCCCATTAGGCATCCAAACAGAGATATCCAGAAATCAGTTGTTTATACAGCTGTATGGAGAATCAGGAGAGGAGTGAGAGCTAGAAAGAGCTGGCATCAACCGTCAACATACATGGGCACATGGGTAGTATGTAAAGTCATGAGACCAGATGAACCCACTTAGAAGGTGAGTTTGATAGCACAGAGAATAGGCCTGAGTCCTGGTTCCCTTCAATGTTTAGGATTCTCAGAGATGAGGAAGAGCAGAAAAAAATGACAGAGAAGCAGTGACCAATTAGGTAGAAGGAAAATCAACAGTGAATGATGGTCTGGAAACTACATAACAGGAGTGTTTCAAGAATTGAGTGATGTGTAGTGTCAAATGCTGTTATTGGGTCAACTGGCATAAGTTGAGGCTGAGAAATGACCATTGGATTCAACAGCATGGAGGTTGTTGGCAATCCTGGTGTGGTCAGGTTGAAAGGATAATAATATTGGGTCAAGAAAGAATAGAACTATTATTTTAAGTGGGAACAGACAAAGTGGGCCCATAGATTAAAGGGAAGTGGGGATCACAATATTTTCTTAAAGTGGAAATAATAACAGTCTATTTGTAAGATAATATGGACAGTCTAGTAAAAAGAAAAAAGTCAAGATTCAGCAAAGAAAAAAAATGATGGAGTGTAATTAAGTGTAAGTACAAGGGGTACAAAAATACTTACTTAAAAAATATGTTACAATGAAAGAAAATGTATATTATGGCCTTTGAAAGGATTTCTTCTCGGTTCTGTTTTAGAGGAGTTTGTTGTAATATATGTAGACTTACTTGGGTTGCTGACATACATTTTTTTCCTCCAAACTTTATAAACGCTTGAAGTATAGAAATGAGACACAATTCAACCTGCTAAGAAAGAGAGTAGATGGCAGCTTATGAAGGATGTTGAGACAGGAAACTGAGGGATGCTGGTGTACCAGACAGAAAATGAAAGCAGGACAGACTGCTTTAGGTGATGTTATTTGTCAGGAGAGAGATCAAATAGTTTTTCAGCATCAGTGAATTGCCTGAGGTTACAGGCAATATTTTTCTCAGGGCCTAAACATTAGCCTTTTACTGAAGTTGTTAGAATCTGTTTATCAGACATTTCCCTAATGATTACATAAATGCAAGCCCTTCCCAGGATTCACAATAAGTCACCAGCTTAGGTCAGGAAATAGTTGTAGTCTTGGTCATCTCTTTTCCTTTTTCTCTCCTACTGTATCCATGCTCACTCTTTAATTTCAGCTGAAAAAACTGCAGTGCTTGGCTCAAATATCAGCCAGACAGTTCCAAGAAAAGCTCTGGGAATGTTCAAGGAGCATCTGAGACTCTCCAGGAATCCCAGCATCTCTGTTGCTGTCCTCAAAGGACCTGAAATCTGTAGGCTCAATTGCCACTTTCTGTAATGCAAGAGATACTTTGGCAGGAACAGCTTCCAGTGCTGGGGGCAGGAGGCTGGTCCTCATTGTCCTTTTCAAATGATCCCCCTCATCTTCAGGGATATGGCTTTGAAGGGGAAGTCACTGATCTTCCTTTAGCAACCTGTCCTAGGTATGACTACATCATTCTTCCTTAATATTCCATAGTCATGACTTGAGTGAATATTTAAACCACACTCTACAGTAGCAGCAGCATTTAACCAAAAGGAGGGAAATGAAATAGATCAAGGAGAAGTAACCCAGATAACCTGGATTAGAAGACTAGGTTTGTAAGTTTTGAACTTGAGGTCTAAGTGCTTTAAGTCTACTAAGTGATCAATGCCTTCCAACCTAACTCCCAGATTGTTCACAAGTTTAAAAAAAAAGAGAAAAAAAGTACCAAAAACAAAAAAAGAAGAAGAAGAAGAAAGGAAAAGAAGGGTGAATGCCTTTAATTTCTTTGTTCACTGAAGTCCAGAATTATTGAGCAAGATTTGGAAAGCAACAAAAATTTTATTCTCCAATCTGCCCAAATCTAATTCTTGGGAAACCCTACATACCTCCACCACCGTCGGGTTATTTTAATTTTGTCTACCCGAGTAAGAAATGCATTTTTTAAAATGATAAACCTCCAGATGCATATTCCAAATTCTTTTTCCAGCTCTATAAAATCAGAAATTTTTCTTCAATTTCCACCTCTTCCCTATACACACACACCCCAAAATTAGAACATGTCGGGCAGTGAAAGATCTCAAAGAATGACCACTGTCCAGATGCCTCTTTGACTAGTCTGTAGATTGCCATTTTCCACTTTCATACAGTAGTGGAGAAGTCACCCTTGTCATTCTAGATTTTCAGAATATGTCGCCCTCAGTTAGGGCAATTACAGAGGGATTGAGTTAATTTGTTATATTTTAGTGATACTACTGAGTTAGAATTGACAAACGTTAGTGATTGATTTGAAATGAGGCGTGACTGATCAGATATGCTGAAATAGAAGCTCAGCTGCTGGGTGATTCTTAGGGTTCCTATGGCTGTCACTGATGAGTCTTGCCCTCCAGAATCCTTGTAAACCTCATTTTGAAATGGTCTTTCTTATATCCTTACAACTAGCTCCAAGGAGTAGGATCTGCTTTGCTCCCATGAGATGAGCTTCACTCTGGGGGTGGTATCCATTTTGTGTTTTGTCAGGCAGAATTTAAAAGGTGTGTAAAGTTGGCTTTACTTCTGATCCAAATTGACCCTTGTGTTTTCATTACAATGGCTTTTGTCTTTTTCTTCAAACATCAGCAACTAGACTCCTGACTTTTACAAAATTTCTAAAGCACGTTTAGAACTGGGGCTAAGTAATCCCCTCTGCCAATTCTGGAGTCCTGCTTTAGTTACTGAACTCAAACCTTCCTAAGTCAAATATCTGCATTCCTGGATGCTTACACATTTTCTTCCAGTAGAGTCTCCACCTCTACTTCCCACCCTGCTCCTTCGACATCTCCTGTAGCCCATATGGACGCTTTCTATTGTTAATCAACTGTATATTGTTGTTTAGTTTTTGTCACTGCCTTGTGATGCCTGGCCATCTGCCTGTTTTTCAGCTGCTGACATACTATTGGTGTTTCTTTAAGTATCTCCCTACCAAAAGGTTTCCTGATGTCTGTAAGAGTCTTTTCCTCTTCAATTTGATATGATCAACCAACGTTAATACCTTGGTAGGTCCTCCAACACTCTCCCCAAGAAATGGCCATCTGAGCTTCCTCAATTTTTGTTTTGGGACATCCCATTCTAAATCCATTTTGCAAAGTTTCATATTCCTTAAAAAAAAAACTAAACTGAACAAAATAGATAAAAAGTGCATTTTGAAAGTATATTGATCATAGGAATTTCACCCATTTTGATTTGTAGTAAAATGTAGTAAACTACATTTGGGGAAAAAAATCTTATTTTGATGTCAAGATGTTACAAAATTTTTAAAGTTATCATTACTTGACTTGTTAAGGACTTGAATTTAAATAAATTGGACTTAGACCAGAAGTTTTAACTTTGGTTGCAAAACAGACTCACCAGGGGAGCTTCAAAAAAAGTACTGATGCCTGAATCCTGCCAGCAGAGATTCTGATTAATTACTCCGGGGTACATCTGGGTATTGAATTTCTAAAAGCTCCCCAGATGATTCTGATGTGCCACCAAGTTAAGAATCATTGAATTCGATTAATGATATTTAACAGTAATTCGGAAAACGTTAATTATTGTATGGACGAGTTCTAAAAATACAAAAAAAACCAAAAGAAAATTTTATACACTTCTTAGACATGGCTACTTTTGATTTTTTTGCTTATCTTATGCACATGCAGGTACATACACGGTATTTGAAATAAAAAAAATTAACAATATTAAATTAAATTAAAGTAATAAAAAGTGAGCTTAGCTGATTGCCACCAAGGGAGAACTATTAAGGAAAATTTAATGAAAATTAAAATCTATGTATAGATTTTTACATAGATTTATATTTGGAGAGATTGAATCACTAATGCAAAATCTAGTAAGTGATAGAGCTGTCATTAATACCAGGCAGGTACGTTCACTTGTCACCCCCCTCCCTTTGCTTGTCCGGTCCGTATGGGGGAGTACATGGACAGGATCCATTTGGTGTAGACTTAAAGTGTCTGCTTTTGAAAATCTGAAAATTTGATTTTTATTCTATACAATGCTGATCAGACTCAAAGGAACTGATTGGTGCTAATCATATTCACAAGATACCAATGTACAAAAATGCCAATGTATTATTTAAAAACCATTACATAGACCAGAACATTGTATTGGATTTTTCTCCCTTGTAAAGAATTATAAATTAAATCTTTAAAATGTGCTTAGTAAACTAGATTGTTTAGTGGATCCTACCATTTAGCCATAGAGAACTCAATGCATACATCCTTAATTCAGAGAAATAACCACCATGAAATCATGATTGCCCATATTGAGTGTCTAGACATTTCTCTCTGAAAGGTGTGGGGTCAAAAATCCCTGTGCTTTAATTTTCCCTCTGTAGCCCACGTGCAAAACTCTGCCTCTTCTCCCCACCTTTCTCCATTACTTCTGTTAATACCATTGCTTGGTCCATGGTTTCTGTTCACCTCTTAGGTTAGATTTCTGGGACCTTCTTTTCCTGCTTTGTCTAATGAGACATCTTGTTCTTTGGCCCAGTGTTGCTCAAATTGTATTGCTGTCAATACCCACATCAGAGTCTTTTGAAGTGCTTATTAGACTCATGAAATCCCCACCAAAAGAATTAAGTCAGAATCTGGGATTTTGGAACCTGAGAACCTAGATTTTAAGGAAATGCCCACATGATATAAATATATACTATGAGCTGAAATCTGCAGAGGGCTCACTTCACATGCTATGTGATGGTTGTACTGGTTTTAAAATGAGGAAATCATCTCATTTCCAATATAAAGGATGGTTTTGAAGGTGATAATATATACTTGTATAATGAGGACAGTAACAAGTTAACTCAAGTTAAAAGAAAAAAAGAATTATAAAATCTGACAACTGATAGTTCAAGTGATAGGCAAAATTAATCTACATTTTATAACAAAATCAAATAGAATATTGCAATGCTTTTCTGAGTTTAGAAATAAAGGAGCCACGATAAGAGAAAACAAGGAAGCTTTGACTACAACCTTAAAAATAAGGAGATAAACATTTGTCTACAGCTTTTGGTGGGTTTAACATCTGGTGTGTGTCATAGCACGGTTGATTTGATTATCTCTGATATTTAATACAGCTACAAAAGCATGAAGGATCAAAAAAACGATCATTGCTGAGACCCTAAAAAGGCAAGGGCAGAGGCAGTTTTATCTAAAGAAAGGGGCCTCCAAATAAACCAAAATGGAAGATGTTTCCTTATTAACAACCTCTACCCTTTCAGGCTGGAAGCATTTCCTTTGAGCTAGAGCAAAGGCCTGCTTGTAATGTAAATCCTTCTTCCTCTACTAATCTACCAGGGAGAGGGTAGAGAGCTGCCTCTTAGCCTATAAGCAGACATCTCTCAGATAATTCTGGTCTAAGGTTAAAAAGCTCAACTCTTACTTTTCCGAGTTAATAAGTACCTATTGATATTTGTTGGTTTCTGAAGATGGTCATCTCTCTAGAGATCTTTAGAAATGGATCCAAACTCTGTAAGTATAAACAAGCTACTGTTTACTTTCATGTTTGTCTTTCCCCTGCCTCATTCCCAAGTAATAGAGGGATGCATCCCAGGTCACCCTCAGATTCCAGTTGTCCCTTTACTCTCTTCAACCTTCCAGATTGCTGTTAGATTTCTCACTGTGTGTGTCAGAGCACAGGTCCTGCCAGTCCTGGGCGAGTAGTTATTTTGCAGTAAACTTGCATAGAGCAATACACTCAAGCCTTTTGGAAAGTAGGACAAATTTAACTTTTTCTCTTATTTTTTCCTTCTAATTATAATCATAATGAATTTGAAATAAAATAAAAATTCAGCTTCGGGCCTTGAATTTTAACAGTTCAGGTAACTCATGAAGCCTCCTTTGAGATATACTAAAGTATGATAAGCTCTAATGAGAAATGTATCTAGATAAGTAGGATTTTTTTTTAAAGTATAAAATAAAGGCTAAATGATTGGCTGTGTTTTCTCCTGTACATCAGTTTCTCAACCTTGCCTTACAGTCTGTTATTGGGGACTTGAAGTGTCTTAGGAGGTTCTCAAGGGATTTTTAGAACATATTTATACTGCAGTCTCCTAGACAAATTCATACAGCAACAAGGAGCATTTTTATGATGGAGTAGAATAATTAGATCATGACCCCCGAATAGGCAATAGCATCTTTGGTAGCTGCGAGTTGCCTTTTGCTGGAGGACCACCAGATCTACAGGTTGGACGCTGCTCAGTACCCTCCACTGCATATGTATGTGACCAGAACTTGCAGGTGGGATGGGGACTTCACTATGTAGGAATGCAGCTGGAAAAAAAAAAGCCTGAAGTTGATCAGTTTCTGTCATTAACACTGATCTGTGATCTCTAGAATTTTAAAATAAGTTCCCAAACTGAGGGTTGTAAATTCCATGATTTAGGCACTTGATGGGAATATTTTAGGAGACTTTGCACCATACCTAGAACCAGGTGCCTGGATACACAAACAGAGGAGCTCATTTTACCCTCTTTAAAATAAAATTGCACTCTTCAGTATGCTAGGTGACAGGGCCTCCTGCCTCATTTGCATGTTTCACTAACTTCTCTGACCTGCACTGGCAGAATAATAAGCTCCTGTTTTTCAGGATATGTCCCTAACTAAGAATGCTGCTGAAACTCGAATGGTAGCACAATCCTTATATATTACAGAAGTGGAGTGCTCTTTATTTTATCTTTGGAACTAAACACCAAGCTCAAAAAGTTAGGGTTGGCTTCATCAGAGACGAACTATGACTTTGGTAATAGTTTTCTTTTCTTATTTTTCATTTTTGTCATTGTTTTGTTGGAGCAAGAAACTCTTTATTGGGTCCATTTCAATTATTGACCTGCCAGTTTGATCCAAGCATACATCAATTTTGTCAAATAATCAGTTGATATTAATTTAAGGATTGAGAGGTGGTTTTGAGGTCTTTAAGATATTACCTCTAAGGCTATTTATTCTGCATGTGTGTGTGTGTTATATTTGTTTTTGCTTTATAAACAGGAGTATGGCTCAGGGGAGAATCGTGGCAGGGTAACTAAAAGACAAAGAATATGACTGTGTGTAAATATAAGTAAGGCCAGTGCAAACATGATGGGCCAAAGGTAATCCCGTGTGACCTAAATTCTCTTTTTTTTTAAAAATAAAAAGTTCAAAAGTCAGAGTTATTTTCATATGAAAAGACCAACTCTTCTTTGAAACAGCTATATAGAAACTGCTAATCTACTCTCCCTAGTTTTAGGAATATCTACTTGTAATATTTAAAACATTGCTTTGAATTGTATTATATTCTCAAACATTTCATATGTTTTGAAGGTAAACTATCTTCAATTATATCTGTAACTAAAACACATTAGCATTCCTTCTTTCAGCAAAGATTGTGTGAAAAATAAGTTGTTGACATTTTGTATTGTCTAGGACATTACAATGCTTAATGAGTGACTTCAGTACAAGTAATCAGAGTGGCTGCCTTTGCCAAGGGTTGGGGAGGGGCTGGCAGAGAGAAAGAAAGAGAACAATAACCATGGAGATGTTTTGTTCTGAATATTGGATACAGACTAGTTCATTGTATTGCCTTAAATCACATCATATGTCTGATATATTTAGTGACAATTCTTCAAGCACTTCACAGCCTGTACAAGCTATGTGGGCCCACAATATATATATATATATATGAATACATTTCATATATATATGAACACATTTTAAAAATGAATTGCTTCTCAATTTCAGTTTTTCCACCTCTCTATCTTAAAAGGAAATCTTTATTAAAGCTTGCAAGTTGCTGTAAATGACTGAGCTCTGGAGAAAAGGAATGAAATCGTATGTTTGTTTGTCTTTAACTTTATAGCTTCCATGGAAATAAGTAAAAACTCTCAGGGTATTTATTTGAGGAACTTCTCATAGATTTTATATAAATTTTAATAGTTCACTTACAATAAAAGAAAAACTTATTGGAAAACTATAGTAAAGGGACAGTGAGGACTGATTTGTGATCTCTGAATGGCTGCCGCAAATACTACAGCTACTTGTAGCTACATGGTAGTGGAGAATGTTCCTGCCTACACATTAGCAAATTCTTTGTGCCCCTCTTCATCATTTTCCCTCATACGACCTCTTTAGACCTTCTCATTCAACTGGCAACTATTAGATATTCCTCTCATGGTCTCCAGCTATCTACAAAACATTCCTATTTCTCATTAACAACTGGTCATCACCACATTTCATATACTTACTCTCCCTGTTGTCTGTTCAGATTAAGCCTGGGGAGTGTCAAGGAAGTGGAAGGGACAAGTATTCAGGTAATACTTTGAGTTGCATTCCTTCCTAACAGAGGAGAGTTTACACAGCATTTACTCCATTACAGATATCAATTTGCTATTTATACAGGCATCCTCAGAGCCAGATGGTATCATGTTCGAGGTCAGTCCTATCGCTTCAGTAGCAACCTCCACTTCTGAAGTCACAGGCCCCAAGAACAATGACCAAGGTCACCCTCCACAGCCAGGCTATGCTTTGCTCCGAGAAGAGATAGCCCTTCAATGCTGAGAAAGCCAGCTTCCAGGAACTGCAGGCCCTCGCTCAGCCACTGTCTTTCACGTAGTCTGGCAGAGAACAATTGTGTGAAGCACAGTGACCTCAGAGGCCCAAAGTCTCGAAGGCTATTTATGAATGCAGTTGTGCTCAGAAAATGAGCTCAGGATGAGGAAGCCATATCAGAGCCCAATTTAGCTCCCATTCTGCCTGGGAGAGCATCGTACAAGCAAACAAAAGTAAATATAGCAATAACTGTGTTCTTTTGGGAGCGCAAATGAGAGCTCTCTAGGGAAAGTTTAGCCCGACAAGGAGAATTTGGGGGACATTCATTGCCGAATTAGATTATCAAAGTCTCCTCCTCCTCTTCCTTCTCTTCCTCTTCTCCCCCTCCCCCTTCCCTTCCTGCTCCCCCACCTTCTCCTTCTGCTTTTTATCTTTTTTGAGGAGGGTGAAAATCTGGTCAATGAATTCTCACCATGCGTAAGAAAACATTTCACAATGAATATGAGAATAAGCAATATCGTTCATCTTTGCAATATGATGAACCCACTGTTATTTCCAGAACAATCTAAGTGGATGGTCTTTGGTCTTTTCCCCAGCAGGTCAGTCTCTTTAGGTGAAGGCAGTTTAGCCTCTGGGAATTAAACCTTGCCTGAAAGTGTCCTTAGCAGCCTTTGGTATTCGGTAGCAATGACAGAGGGCAGTTTCACAGGTGTCAATCAGTGAGCAAGAAGAGGACAAGAGCTTCTTCCAATGAATGCACCAGCCAATGCAGAGTGCAAGAGCCCAGCTTCACTGGTTTGAAGCCTCCTGCCTTTCTTTCCTTCTCCACAGGCTGTGTATTTCCTTCTCTGAACACCTACATGTCATTTAAAATCTAGCGGGCCTTTCATAAAGTATCACTTGCTTAGGTTGAGGCAGATGCCAATTTAATTAAAGCATCAGGGAACCCATGTATTATCCACTATAACTGGCCCTTGTGGGGGACGGGAATAGCAATTCATGGCAGTACAGGTTGTGATAATCAATCAAGTAAAGGTAACAAGAATGTTGGGAGTGGAAAATGGCACAGTCATATTGAAAAGCAACACAGCTACATGATGCAGGATCCCAAAAGGAAGCCAAAAGTCAAGCCAATAATTTTTTTACTTTCTAAAAATAAGTAATCAATAAAACCCCAAAGCTGAAAGTACTAAATTGCTCGTTGCAATGACTAATACCGAATCTCCACAGTACAGAAAACAAAATTCCAATAATCATGAATAGGCAGATTGATAATCTCAGTGTGGTCACTGATATGACTAAAATAACTTTTAATTTTTTAAAGTTATATATATGTTCAAAAATGTGAATTGCATGTTAGCTGTTCAAATTCATTTACCAAGATAGTTCCAATAACTTTGATGCAATTCCTTAATGTTTATGGAAAGATTATGAAACTTTCTTTGAGTTTTTCTATGTTAAAATGAAACAACTAAAAAAAAAATTAAAAAAAATGAAACAACTATATTCTACTTTCATGTTCTCTGGGAGGAAGAAAGAATCGTCTTATGTATTGCTTGTATTAAAAATGCATATTCTACCCAGTGCTAGGTGGAGAATTTGTTGGTTACCATTTGTAATTATGGGCTGGTGACAATTTCTCTTTAGAATCATAGGTCTATATACAGTGTGAATAAAGGACTTCAGGCCTTGCCCTTTTCTTTCTTGGTCTTTACTAACAGATGTGGAGTACATACCCAGGACAATGGAATGATTTATGACAATATAATTCATGTTAACACAATGACCTCTTAAAAACAAAGTTTTGCAAGTGCTGTAGAGGAAATTACATCATTTTTAGACTGAACACGAATCTTAGTGTTTCATTTAATATATGGATTCAGTTTTCTGCCTTGATAAAATACATATTGTCATGAAGTAATCTTCAGAGAATGGCTAAGATGAGAATAAAGTCAGAGGGAATGACAAAACTCCTTTTTTTAAAATTTTGCATAATTATTCTAATGGTTTTATATGTGATTAATGATCATGGCTCTCTGACTCTGAGTTTTACCTGTCTGTGACTTTGAAGAATTGAAAATTCATGAGTTTTCAAAAAGTCAAAGAGAGAACTCAGAACTGTTAAACCAAAAATAACAAAAAGCACTTTCTCAAAATTATTTTTTTACCTAAGGGAATGTATTTCAAGATTCTGACTGATAAGTTGATGGATATGTCTGAACTCCACAAAGGAACATGAGTTCAAGGGGAATATGTGTTTGGGGGAGGAAAAGCTTTATTTAAAAGGCACTAAAATAGATATTCAAAGAACTGTATGCTTTGGGGGACCAGGAAAGGACAAATTTTTCAAAAAGTGAAAAGAGTGGATCTGAAATAGAGAGAGAGAGAGACATATAGAGGTTTACAGATATATGTAAGGATTTCCTTACTTATATATGTAAGAAGTATGAAAGATAACTTTCTGGGTATTCTGACATATAAGAACAGTATTCAGAAGACAGGCGCATGGCCTGAAAAAATGAAAAAATGCTCACCATCCTTAATCATCAGAGAAATGCAAATCAAAACTACTTTGAGTACCACCAAACTCCAATAAGATTAGCCCACATGACAAAGGCCCAGCCCATTTTTGATTCATACAGTCATGCCATGGGGAGAGCTGTGAGACACCTGTACAGGTGATGTCCTTAGACGTGATGTCAGTAGGTATAAAAGTACACATGTGAGTTTGGTGAACAGAAGGGCTGTCCAGGGACCAGGCTTCCCAGTCTCAATGCTGGTGCTGAGCTGGTTCCGGCTTACACACACACCCAGGGCTGGCCTGCTGGAAGGGCGTCTTGGCAGGGATTGGAAGGGGATCAGGGAAAGGATGGAAGCTTTGTGCGGACATAAGCCAGTGAGTCTGCCAAGACTCCGAGGAAGGTGCAGGAGGGGAGAAGGGAGCTGAGGACGCAGCGATCTGCCGATGAGAACAGAGACAGGAAGCCAGGCTGTGCTGGGACTGACGTCCATGGGGTGGTGGGATCCTGCAACGTGCCAGATGCAACAACCACACAAGAACGATGGGGAAATTAATGCCTCTGACAAAGACACCCAGTGCACGCAGCTGGGCACTGGCCATTAGGTGGTTTTACTCAGCAACGCAGAGTAAAAGGCAGGGCTACTCATGTCTTGGACCGGGCCAGGCTCCAGCCAGCAGCCCCTTCTGCTTCTTAAACCCCCAGCTCTTATATAAAACTTTTTAATGGCACCACCATCTATTTTCCTTAAGTAAAAAATGTTGAATGCTTCTCTCGTGCCCGCTGAAGAGGGAAACAGGAGTTTAAATTAACTCCAAATGGCAGAAATGTAACACAGCCCCAGCTGCAGGCAGGTTTCTCGGTTCAACCCTCTGCGTGGAGAGCTGCCCCGGCTGCTCCCGGGGCTCATCCACCCTCAGAAACTTGCCCTGCTACTGAGCAGCAGCCTTAAAGCACATAATGAAAATCACTTGACTTACGTCCTCTCCGATCAACAGGTGAGTCCATTATCTGGTGGTAAAACAAACCAGATAGTCCAAGTTAAGAAATCATGATTATCTATTTGGAGTCAGAAAAAAAAAACTCTCTAAAGGTCAGAGGAACCCTCATTCTAATACAGTGTTTTTACTTGAACCTATACTTAAACTTCTATGGCACATGTAAATTATGTTGATACAAAAAAAAGTAAAAAGAAGGATATACTTACTGTGCTTTGAACTTCTTTCAAAAATACTTTAGTTAATGATCTTTAAAAATTTGCACGGCACACCAGTGGAAAGTTGCTGTTCTAGGGCTTGAAGCTTGAAGAAGCTGTAGAAGGTTCTGCCGCCATCTACCCCTGCCATTTGGTGTCTTGAATAGAAACAAGAAAAGACAGAATAGATAAAAATTTTGATCAATGCACATAGGAAATGTGTTTGGAGGTGTTTGTCAGAGAAAAGGGAGAGATGTGAAAACAAGTAGTTGCTTAAATAGCTTTTGAGAAAGGATATATCGGACTTCAGTTATGTGGAAACTAAAGCCCACGTGCTCCACTGTTTTAGGGGACCAGAATTTGTTCAGTAAAATCTCCCCCTGAACCCATTCCAGAGCAGTCAGATGCAGAACTTCCAGGAAAGCAAAGCTCTAAGTTTAGTTCTGTGGGAACAGTGTATGGTTCCTCCACTGCCCCGGGGCCCTTCGTGCTCCTGAGTTTTGATGGAGTACAGGCGATTCAGGAGGTGCCTGGGGGGAGAGTTTGGAAGACGTGGCCAAGCTGAAGAACTGTATCCAGTATGTTAGGGCTCCCCGGAGACTTTCAAAACTTTTGCTAGTAAAATATGGCCCTTGACCATCACCAGCCACGTGGCACACATTTCAGATGGAAAAAGCACTGGATTTGATGGACTAGGATGAGGTGCGTGGACATAGTGGGCATCTGTGGCCTTTGAAGGTGCACGCCATGTTGCAGAGTGGATGAAAGATCGACAGGCTCCTCTGACATGAAATGGTTTTCAAACATTGCCGCTCGATTTCTGCCCACTTTCAACTTGATCTTTTAAGAGAAAACCTTAATGGTGTTTACCCCACAGACAAATGTGCCAAAACACACCAGCCAGAAAGCTCTTGGGCGTGCTGTCCCCTGGTGCTGGAATAATCATCTCAGTAACTTCAAGGTGTTTAACTTGATGTTTTTCAATTCTTTTTTTTCTTTTCTTTTATTAAACAAGTGAACAGTTTATTAAGAAATAAAGAAAGGTATAATGTGATACAGTACAAGCAAGACACTCAAGATAGGTATACTACTACTCACACAAAAGCTTAAGATAGGTATAATAATACTACTTACACAGAAACTTTCACCTAAAAAAAAAATCTCAAAAGAGAAAGCAATTTCACTGTTACAAAATAAGATATTTCATGCAAAGTATTAACTCTGCCCCCCCAAAGCCCAACCTCCCAACAAACAACTATCTGGGAATACTGCTATGCTAACATATTAACCACAGTATAATCATTCATAGGAAAACAGTAATTAAGCAATGAATTAAATTAAATAGCAAAGTTCAAACTATCATAAACTCATAGAGCACAATGATTTTACAAAACAAGCAACTTCAGAAGTCTTATAAACAATAAAAAAAAAAGGTATGGCGCCTGTGGTTCAACGGGCTAAGGCGCCAGCCATGTACACCTGAGCTGGCAGGTTTGCATCCAGCCTGGGCCACCAAACAACAATAACGGCTGCAACCAAAAAAAATGGCCAGGCGTTGTGGCAGGTGCCTATGGTCCCAGCT
>CAUYON010074728.1:0-58965 GCA_963573935.1 Arctocebus calabarensis | reverse complement strand
ATTTTATTGAATCATAATTCTGTACATTGGTGCAATCATAGGGCACGATTCATATACATTCAGAAATGTTTTGATCGTACTGTTACAGATAGCCTTCATGGCATTTTCTTGATCACTATATAAAGACATTGATACTCTAATTGAAGTTTAAAGTGAAGAAATATTTTTAGCAGTTGTGATGAAACAACTAAAGTGAATCTAGCCTGAGGATAGACTGCTTCCAGGGCTTCAAATAGCATCACTGCTCTCTGTCTCCCTGTCTCTATTTCCTACTCAGCTTAAAGTCATAGTTTGGCCTCATTCCCTCAAGCCCTTCCATAAGTTAGGGGACACAGCCACAATTAGATTTGTGATCATATTTTTTCAGTTTGCACTACAAGAGGAAAGACAAACCATCTGTCCCCAAGTATCTATATAGAAAAATCCCAGGAAGAACTCTGATTGGCCACTTTAGGATTGTTATTTCATGGAGGAGCCAATCAATGAGGGCAAAATAATGGCATACTATGATGGGCCATCCTGCATTGTACACCTAATCTTGTGATCCAAGTGACCTGGTGCTGAAACTGGTAGCCAACTGCAATAGCGCAGAGTAGGTTTGAAAGGAATTTTTTAAAGAAATATTGCTGAAATTAGAATGGAGTCACTAGTGCTAAGTTGACAAAAACAGCTGATGTACTCCCCAATAACGAGACATAATGCAGATAAGATCAGGTTATTTTAAGTACAATTACAAAAGAAATGAAAAGAAATAAAAGAAGCTGTAAATAAAGCACAGCAGGAACACAGAGAAATGAATGGTTATTTCTAACTAAAGGATCAAGAAAAGCTTCACACAGATCTGCACCCATTCTCTCTCACCCCAGCCAGCCGGATCTTAAATCAACCCCTGAAAGAATCAAGCTGAGCATTTTATTCTGAATTAAAGAAGCACTAACCTGAGGGGGGATGCTAAGGTCACGCTATCTATCCTAACACGTTCTGAACAGAGCGAATGACAACAGGACCCATAACATGAGGATAATGTTCCAGTAAGGCAGCCCCATCGTCTGTGTCAGGAAGCAGGCCCAGGGTTTAATCGTCCTTATCTGCTCCACCAGGATTAAAGGCTGCTTTCCCTAACCAAGCTGAAGTAATGTGAGTTTATAAAACAGTCAATAAAGAACAATGATGCAACCAGAGAGAGAAATTGGAGAGTAGAGAAAAAAAGTTCTCCGAGTTCAAGCTCTGCCTCCAGAAATCAGAATTTCAGAAGGCCCTTCCTTGCTCTTTATATATAGCTAAACAGACCTCTAACAATGGGGTCCTGCTCTTCCCTATGACAGGAGCCTCTGAAATTGTGGAGCTGTAATTACTGGAATTTTGTCTTATGGACTTAAGGAACACTTACAAAATGTAACCTATTACCTCCTTCAGACACTATTTGAACTTGTATTCCTTCATCGTATTCTAGAATCAATCTTCTGAGAATAAGTTTAAAATAGGTCTCTGTATTGCCTTTCCTCTCCCTATATTTCAATAGGAGTCTCTAAGATCAACTACACTGCTATGAAGGAAATTTAAAATATCCACACCCCCAATCCTCTCCTTGGGCACCATAAAGGTGACTAATTCCACGGTCAGACCACCTTCCCTGCATGACTTTGCATGGTGCGCACACACATGGAGTGTCTCTTTGCCCAACTTCACTGGGAGATTTAACTCCTTTTGAGTTAAGGAACTGCATTTTCTTTCTCTTTGCATTTCTTGAATGTATTGCACTATGAGTATGTTCACAGCATAATATTTTCTGTATAGTCAACATAATGGTTAATTGATGATTTTTGTTTAAAGTAAAGAATAAGTCATTCTTTCTGCCAGCACTTATCTTTCTAATATCCACTAGAATCAGAGAAAACCCTTACAGATCTAGTGATGACCACTTTATGAGGTCAGGTTACTACATGAGGGTATTTCATGGGTTGACGACAGGTATGGGGAGACAGGTATATGGCAATTAAGAGCACAGAATTCAGTATCAGACAAATATTAGCAAGCTTTTTAAATACTTTGAGCCTCAGTTTCCTATGGATATAATACTCTTCTCCAAGGGTTATTGTGGGAATTAAGTGAAATAGTGTTATGCATGCACAAACTTGCATGTTAACAAGCTTTCAATAAAAAGTGGATGTGTGCCCGTGTGCGAACCTGTGTCTGTGTAAATTGTATCTTGAACTCCCTGTTATCCTGTGTGATAGAGGCCTAATATCAGCGAGTATGGAGCTCCTATTTTTTTCCATAGGGTTGTCCTAAATTGGGGAATTATTGATGAAGTTCTAAGGCACAGGGTTGGGTAGCGGCATCACGGGTGTGCATTGAACAGCTGGACTGCAGACGCCACATCAGTGCCAATGGCCAGTTGTGGTTCACATTTGCATGGCTCCTGTGTTCTGTGGCCTCCTTCCTGGTTCTGTGCCCTGCCAGGAGTGAAACTCATGATTCTATCTGTCATGCCTAATAGCTACTCCCTTTCTGGAGCACTGTCATTAAAAATACAGAAGCCCCCTGACCGCTAGAGTTTTATCCCTCTCCAAGGTTCTCCTGGAGAATCACTGTCAAGACTCTTTCTGGGATGCTGCATTCTCTTCTCTCATCAGCTCTCTTTCTTTTTTTTTTTTTTTTTATAATTTTATTGAATCATAATTCTGTACATGGATGGAGCTGGAACATGTTCTTCTTAGCAAAGTATCTCAAGAATGGAAGAAAAAGTATCCAATGTAATCAGCTCTCTTTCTACCCTTCCTTGTGACCTGAAATATTCTTTATGTCTGGAAAGAGCCTACTCTTCTCAAAGCCCATTTTCCCCAAATATTTTGCCTCTATTTTAAGGACGCTCAAGATTCCCTAAGGACCTTACGATTGAAAACAAAACCCAGGATAACTACACCTTTCTGCTTTCTCCTTTGTCTCTTCCCTCCAGGGCTTTGTGGAGACAGAGGAGGCACACAGAGGTGCAGTAGAAGGCACTAAAGGGCCCTAGGAGGGAACCCCAAGAAGCATGTGGCATTATCACAATTGTTTCAACAGCAGGTAGGGACACACAGACACTTCAGGAGCTCTCACTATGGTCACTCTGTTCTGGATACCTTCCCCACATTCTCTAAGAGGGTGTCTCAAATTAGATACCCTATTTTTACAAGATCACTAACAAATAAAAAAATCACAGTTTATACATAGTCAGAAAGAACACAGAATCTTCAGGAAGAAAGGACCTCAGGAGGACTGTGAGTGGCATGCCTACCTTGTTTTCTTTCCCACATTCACTACTTACTTCTTTCATTCAGGCATTTATTGTCTTCATCCTCTGCAAAGATCCATATAGATACTTTCCATGTATCAAATGAGCTCCAGCGGTTACCTCTTTTACTGCAAAGTCCATTCTCCCAGTAATTTAGTTCATTCTCATATTAATACTGAAGACTTTAGTAACTCAACATTCCAGAAAGGATATTTGCATTTTTGTTTTTTTTTTGAGACAGAGTCTTACTTTGTTGCTCTGGATATACTGCTGTGGCCTCATAGCTTACAGCAACTTAAACTCTTCAGTTTGAGCAATCCTCTTGTCTCAGCCTCCTGAGTAGCTGGGACACAGGCGCCCAACACAATGCCCAGCAAGTTTCTCTATTTTTAGCAGAGATGGGCTCTCACTCTTGCTCAGGCTGGTCTATACCAAAGGAAGAAATCTACACTCTTCATTAGTAGATAGCCACACCTTTCTGGTGGTTGGAGACCCCGCTTACAGCCTCTAACATAGGAACACCTGACAACTACAGAATGCATGCTTCTTAAGGACTTCATTGACAAGATTGATTATAAACATATATATGATATGATGATTATATGATTATATTGATTATAATCAATATATATATTGATTGTCCATATATATATTTAGCAGACCCCATCTCTGCTAAAAAACAGAAAAACTTGGCGGGCATTGTGGTGGAAGCCTGTGTCCTAGCTACTCAGGAAATCTCAACAAAGTTTAAAGGAATGCGATCATACAGACTAATAATATCAATAAAAAATACATAACTAGCAAGGATACTATATATTTTGGATATTAAGAAAAATACTGTAGCTATAGCTATGTGTCAAAGAAAGCATAATGGAAAAAATTGTAATGTGTTTGTACTGAACAGGAATAAAACAACAACATTGCAAAACTTATGTGATACAGATAAAGCAGAAATTAAAGGGATATTTACAGACTCAATGCATGTATGAGAAAACAAGTTTGAGTGAAAATGATCACCCATCTCACCCAGATCCCTCTTCAGAGAAGGATTTGCTGTCCAAACAACCTTCATCTGTCAGCCCCTCAGGGCCTCTCTCAGCACAGGCTACCTACTCTGAGCCCCTTCTCGAGTCTGTGTGCATCTAATAACTGAGTGAAGAAGCAGCTTAAAGACCAGCCCAATGGCTCAGCGTCTGTGGCTCAACGGGCTAAGGTGCCAGCCATGTACACCTGAGCTGGCAGGTTCGAATTCAGCCAGGGCCCGCCAAACAACAATGACGGCTTCAACCAAAAAATGGCCGGGCGTTGTGGCCGGCGCCTGTGGTCCCAGCTACTTGGGAGGCTGAGACAGGAGGCTTGCTTGAGCCCAGGAATTGGAGGTTGCTGTGAGCTGTGATGCCACAGCACTCTATCCAGGGTGACAGCTTGAGGCTCTGTCTCAAAAAAAAAAAAAGACCAGCCCAATGCTGAGAGTCTAACATGGGTCTACTCCAAGAGGCAGTTATTTGTGTCGGAGCTTCCCACAGCATTGGCCAAGGCCTGCATCACAATCTGGCTTCTTCCTGCATCTTAATCCAACATCCTCCCCTCCTGCACCACCAGCTTCACCTCAGTGTCTGCAATGAAGAATCCAACCTATGATGCTGCCTCAGAAATTTAGAGTAAGTACAGCACACTAAGCCAATAGATGTTGTATGTATAAAATTACTAAAGAAAACAAACACTCAGTAAAGATAATTAACCGTCTTCCGAAAAGGCCAATAAAATATGTAGAGTTCTGCTATGATTTATGGGGGAAAATTAGTGTGGTAGCACAATTAGCCAATACAAAGAATGGAGAAGGGAATATCACCACAGAGAAACAATAAATGGGTAATAAAAGCATATTAAAAACAACTTCATACTAATAACTTTTTTAAATTATAGCAAACACACAGTCCAAGAAAAATGAAACTTATCAAAACAAAATCAAGAAAGATTTGAAAATTTCCATAGCCCTTATAACCATTAAATGAATGAATCAGCATTCTTTTAAATTTTCACCCACCCACACATTCAGATATACACAAACCCTCAAAGCCCAAAAGGGATTTTTACTAAATATTTTTTAACTAAAAACTTGCATTATAAATCAGTATTATAGATCTAAACCAATAGAGTAAAAGAAGAGGATAAAATTAATGAAGATTGGAAAAGAAAAATCAAAACTATGTCTACACATAGATGACACAATTGTATATGTATAGAATCCAACAACAATTTACAGATAAGTAATTTAAAATAATCAAGTTTAACAACATTACTGGATGTGAAATCAATTTATAAAAAACTCATCCAAAATATCAGAGCAAAAAAATATAATTTTAAAGAGAATACCATTAATAATAGTATCAAACCTATATAAAACTCTAAAATACATGTATAATATCTCAATTACTAAATACATATACATATACTTTATAGAGAACATTAAATAAATGGAGAAGTATATTACACATATGGATTCAAACATCATTAAAAACAATGTTATATTGGTTATATTCAAAACAATTTATAGGCACAATGCAATGTCATGTGATATCCTCCCAAGATTATATTTATAAAACTTGAAAAGCATATTCTAAAATTTATGGGAAAATGTAAATTGCCTAAAGATAGCCAAGATAGTCTTGAGAAGAAAAATGGGTTAAGAGAACTTCCTTTAGTGTGTACATTAAGCTTATTTTTAAACTATAGTAATAAAACGTGGGTAGACAAATAGGGCACTGGAATAAAGAATAGGGAAACAGATTTACCCATAATGGACACTTGATATCCGACAGAAATAGCAGTGCAGATAAATGGTAAAATGATGGACCTAACAATAAATAGTCCTTGTACAACTGGGTATTTATACAAAAAGAAATACAACTGGATCCTTTTCTCACTTTATACACAACCACCAGCTCCAGGTAGATTAAACACCTAAAGGCAAAAGGCAAAAGTCTTCAGATTATATAAATCAATTCCTCAGATGTGCTGGTTAAAAACATATTTTCTTAAATAAGATACAAAATTACTCCCTATAAAGGAAAATACTGATAGTTTCAACTCCATTAAAGTTTCAGCTACATTAAAATTAAAAAATCAAATTGTCAGAAAGATAATTAAAGGACAAGTCCAGATGTGAAGAAAGTATTTGCACCAAAAATAACTAGAAAGTCAAGTATACATGGTACAGAAAGGATTTCTATTAATTAATAAGAAATGGACCATCCATTTTTTTAATAGGTAAAAGAGGTCAATAATAATTTATATGGAAGAATTCGAAATAGCCAACATGTATGTGAAAAGGTACCAACCTCATGCATAATCAGGAAAATGTCATCAGACCCTCATTACCTTTACATATCACTTGTTAGGCAAAGGGTAAAAAGTCTGGCAATAGTGAATATTGATGAGAATGTTGGAAAAAGTGACACATTCAACATGGTGGACGGAATGAAAGACATTTGGAAATTTCTAGTACATTAATGGTATATGACCTATGACCCAGGAACTCCATTATCAGGAATATACCCTAAAGAAATTCTTGCATATGTGTAACAGAATATTCATAATGGAAACATTTAAAGAGCTCTAAACCAGGAACAGTCCTGGTACTATATGGCAGTGAAAATGAACTACAGCTGCACCCAATATTATGAATAAGTCATACAAACATATTATTGCATAAAAGTAGTGAAATATAAAAATATAAATGTATACCTATGTAAAGAGGTAAAAGGATATACACAGTGAATACATTCTATAAAAATGAAAAACAGGAAAACATTAATCTGTATTGTTCAGTTACACATACACATACAATAAAACTATCAAAAAAAATGATTATCACCAAAAAGACAAAGACGAAAGTTGATACCAAAGGAAGAGAGATAATGACATTGGAGAAACATGGGAGCTTCTAGGTTGGTTTTAACATTCTAGTTCTTGAATTGAATGCTGCTTACACATGCATTAGTTTTCAACTATTTGTTAAGCCATGTTCATGTATTCTATGTAATTTTTCTACATCTATATTCTATTTCACAGCTTTTAAAAATTAGGGATAATAAAATGAATACAAGACAAAAATAAAAGCAATGATTGCAATTTTTTAAGTTCACCTTTGAAAAGGAGGTAAAAGACAAAATAGCTTATGCAGACGGAGGTATCAGAGAAGTTATTTTTTTAAGAAAAGAAGGAAATATTTGATTATATTGAAATATTTATTAGAGGGTGGCAATATTAAAAGAGACATTAAAGATACCAAAGCGTAAGGGAATAATATTAGTAACAACATGGTTCAGCACGAAGTCATGGCTTTGGAACCAAGATGTAAAAGAAGACTAAGGCAGAATGAATGCAGATGAAAACAATTTTCTAAGTGACAGGCCAGCCACCTGATGGCTCCATTTAAACTGTTTGGTAAGAATTCAGACTGTGTCCTATAAACTAGCCCTCTTGGCAACAGGAAGCTAATAGTACTTTTCCTCTCTCCAGCTCCAGATTACTGAGTTGAAGCCTCTTGTTGCCGCAAAGCCAAGAGTAGCAGCTCTGCAGATGAACCCAGTGAGATGTCAGGAGTCCCCCAGTACCAGAGTCCAGGGTATCCCAGCACTGCCAAGAACTCTGGAGCTATCTTCTGTAGTTGCCAAAGCTGCATTCACCAAAGCTATGGGAGACTACTGAACCCACAGCCCACATATATTTCACTATTCACTGGTGGTTTTATTAAGCTCATTATACACATAACCAACCCAACCCATGAGAACAGCCAGAGATGTCCAGAGTTCCCTCTGACAAAACTCTATGCATACTTCAATTCTTTCTTTCAGATGTATCTGGGGCAAAAATCTCCAAGTGTGGTGTTTCTTAAAATGTAATGTGTAGTTTCTGATCCAGTAGAACATGGAGAGACCTGAGATTCTACATCATTAATAAGCTGCCAGGTGGCCTCAGTACTGTTGGACCCCCAAGCACTCTGACTAGCAAAATCCTAAGAACTTCATGTAAAATGGCCTGCAAGGCTCAGCATATCTATCCACATAACATTTCAAAACATGGCTGAATTACAGGTAAATACAGGTTAGGTTCAAGCTGGGACACCCTGCCAGACTACCTATCCACGTGAATGATTAACGCATCTGTCAGTCAAAACTAATTGAGTACCTTCTCTTTATCCCACTATGTGGGCTGAAGACAATTAGCACGTATTATCTCTGGCTTTGTTGAATTTGTCTTTGACTCAGTGTGAGGCAGAAAGATAATTGAAAAGTACCAAGAATACTAGGGGCACTCAGGCTAAAAATAGAGTATTCATGAGGCACAGTCCTATGGAATTGTACTTAAATTCTTTTTTCTCTTTCACTTGATGACATGTTATCAAATTCCTGGCATACCTTTAAGAAACTTCATAGAACAAGGAATCATAGCCATTCCCTATATATTGATTTCCCCTATGGATAGTTAGCTAATGGAAAAGTTACCCTGTTAATAAGCCATGGTAATACAACATATGTATGGAGTTTATGTCCCTCATTTGACAGGGTGATGCTTTAGCCCAAATGCATTTATTTAAGAACCACTTTCACTTATTCAAAAAATACTCTTTCTCTTAAGAGTAGAAAGAAGGAATTTCCAAATTGAGAAGATGAACAGCTGGTGATATTCAATTTGGGATTTGTTCTACCTCTCTTTGGCAAATGAAAAGGTGCTCCCAGAGAATTTGGAAATTTAATGAAAATAGATTTTCTGAGAAAAGTTTTAATTTTTAGTTCTAGAGAAGGAATTCTACAGGTAGCCAAGGATCAACAGATAAGCCACAAAAAGATCAAACTCTAACAGAACTCAGATGACCATTTTGCAACATGGGAAAATAAAAAAGGAGAGAATACAGAGTTTAGATCAAAGCTTTTAAGTAAAAATGTCTATATTCATTAAAGTTGTCATTTTTGTGAGATGACCACATTTTTGTTTACAGACACATAAGTGTTCAAAAAGTCTAATCCCAAATTCCTTTTTGAGAAAATTACTGGGAAATGTAGATCAGCTCATGTAAAAATTATTTGAAATTAAATACTCAAGAAAGAGGAAACTGCATTTTTATGGTAATTTTAAAAGGTGAGGTTATAATCCCTGAAATGAGTTACAAGATATAAATAATACTAATAATCCAGATCTAAAATTCCAAATTATTTAACCAAAACTACAAAATATGTAAATGAGAGAAAAAATGTAAAGTTCTGGGGTTGGAGCCAAGATGGCAGTCTATAGCCAGCTTTCCACAGAGGCTCCCATCCAGAAAGAGAGTTAAAGGACAAAAATTTAGCAAGAAAGCTGATGGTTCAGATCTGAACCAACAGAGAAGGTCGAAGAATGCCCATCAAACCTGCTGAGGCAACCTGTGACCCCAAAGATACAAACAAAAGCTCAGAAATCAACCCAGAGTAACTGATTCTCTAGGGTAAGACAAAGACCAAGCGGAAAACAAGACAAAGACACTTAACCCCACTACACTAAGAAAGTCCCCAGTTTCTCATGCAGTAGCACTGTACAGGTCCTTGGCAAAACTCTAGGGGAAAAGGTATAGACGTCACTTCCAGCTTTCACGCAAAGGACTGGCCAATCACTACTCCTAGAACCTCCAACCCAACTTATCCTTATCTGCTCACCTTGCCAAATGGTGTGAAATAATCATGGGGCAAATCAGTGAAAAAGCTCTGGCAACATGAACCAGAGTAGATCAACCCCCCCAAAGGAACAATTCAGTGGACACAACTGAAGATCTATACATAAATAGATGACTGAGATGTCAAAAACCAAATTTAGAATTTGGATTGCAAATAACATCAATAAAATAGAGAAAAAGTTGGATTTAGAAATTCAGGAAGCATTTCAAAAATTGTCACAAGAAGTCAAGGAATTCAAAGACAAAATGATCAAAGATTTTCAAACATTGAGGCAAGAATTTGCAGCCCTTAAAGATCTGTGAAATACAGTAGAATCCCCTTAGTAACAGAATGGAGCAAGCAGAAGAAAGAATTTCTGATATTGAAGACAAAGCTTTTGAATGCTCCTAAACATTCAAAGAGGAAGAGAAATGGAAGAAAAAAATGGATCATTCTCTCTGAGAGCTCTGGGATAATTTGAAGAAAACCAATATTCGCCATATAGGGACCCCTGAAAGCTACGAAGTGGCCTCACAAGGCACAGAGTCTCTTCTTCATGAGATTATGAAAGAAACATTTCCATACATGCCAAGAAATTCTAAAATTCAGATATCAGACAGTTTCAGAACCCCCGCATGACTCAACCCAAATAAGACATCCCCCAGGCACATCATAATTAACTTCACTACAGTTGATATGAATGAGAAAATTCTGAAAGCAGCCAGATGGAAGAAAACCGTAACCTGTAAGGGGAAAAATATTAGAATAACTGCAGATCTCTCGGCTCAAACCTTTCAAGCTAGAAGAGGATGGTCATCGACTTTTAATCTCCTAAAACAAAATAAATTTCAACCCAGGATCCAGCTAAACTGAGTTTCATTTATGATGAAGAAATTAAATACTTTAATGACATCCACATGTTGAAGAAATTTGCCATAACTAAACCAGCTCTCCAGGATATTCTCAGACCTATGCTCCATAATGACCAGAGTAACACTCCAACACAAAAGTAAACTCACTCAGAAACTTTTGATCAAATTCCAACCTCCACAGTGGTGAAAGGATTAAAAATGTCCACTGGACTTTCGAAAGGCTTATTCTCAATTAATATGAATGGTTTAAATTGTCCTCTAAAGAGGAACAAGCTGGCTGACTGGATACAAAAACTCAGACCAGATATCTGCTGCATACAAGAATCTCAATTTACCTTAAAAAATAAATATAGACTCAAGGTGAAGGGATGGTCATCTATATTCCAGGCAAATGGAAAGCAGAAAAAAGTAGGTGTTGCAATCTTATTCACAGATACAATAGGCTTTAAACCAACCAAAATAAGGAAGGATAAGTATGGACACTTCATATTTGTTAAAGGTAATACTCAATATCATGAGATTTCAATTATTAATATTTATGCACCCAACCAGAATGCACCTCAATTTATAAGAAAAACTCGAACAGACATGAGAAACTTGATTTCCTCCAGCTCCATAGTAGTTGGAGATTTTAATACTCCTTTAGCAGTGTTGGATAGATCCTCCAATAAGAAGCTAAGCAAAGAAATTTTAGATTTAAACTTAACCATTCTGCATCTAGATTTAACAGACATCTACAGAACATTTCATCCTAATAAAACTGAATACACATTCTTCTCATAAGCCCACAGAACATACTCCAAAACTGATCACATCTTAGGTCACAAATCTAACCTCAACAAATTTCAAAGAATAGAAATTATTCTTTGCATCTTCTCAGACAATCATGGACTAAAATTTGAACTCAATAACAACAGGAATCTGGATACCCATACAAAAATATGGAAGATAAATAGCCTTAAGCTGAACAATAGATGGGTCACAGACGAGATTAAGAAGGAAATTACAAAATTTTTATAACAAAACAACAATGAAGACATGAAGTATCAGAACCTCAGGGATACTGCAAAGGCAGTCCTAAGAGGGAAATTTATAGTACTTCAAGCCTTCCTCAAGAGAACGGAAAGAGAGGAAGTTAATAACTTTATGGGACATCTCAAGCAACTGGAAAAGGAAGAATATTCTAACCCCAGACCCAGCAGAAGGAATGAAATAACCAAAATCAGAGCAGAATTAAATGAAATTAAGAACAAAGGAACTATACAACAGATCAATAAATCAAAAAGTTGGTTTTTTGAAAAGGTCAATAAAATAGATAAACCTTTGACTAACGTAATCAGAAAAAAAGACTAAAATCTCTAATTTTATCAATCAGAAATGATAAAGACGAAATAACAATAGACTCCTCAGAAATTCAAGAAATCCTTAAAGAATATTACAAGAAACTTTACTCTCAGAAATATGAAAATCTGAAGGAAATTGACCAATACTTGGAAGCACACCACTTAACAAGATTTGGCCAGAATGTAGTGGAAATTTTGAACAGGCCTATATCAAGTTCTAAAATAGTATCAAATATGAAAATTCTCCCTAAAAAGAAAAGTCCGGGACCAGATGGCTTCACATCAGAATTCTACCAAATCTGTAAAGAAGAACTAGTACCTATATTACTAAACCTCTTCCAAAATATAGAAAAAGACAGAATACTACCCAACACATTCTATGAAGCAAACATCACCTTGATCCCTGAACCAGGAAAAGAACCAACAAGAAAAGAAAGTTATAGACCAATATTACTAATGAATATTGATGCAAAAATATTCAATGAGATCCTAACAAACAGAATCCAACAACACATCAAACAAATTATACACCATGACCAAGTGGGCTTTATCCCAGGGTCTCAAGGCTTGTTCAATATATGTAAATCTAGAAATGTAATTCAGCACATAAACAAATTAAAAAAGAAAGAACATATGATTCTCTCAGTTGACACAGAAAAAGCTTTTGATAATATCCAGCATCCCTTCATGATCAGAACACTTTAAAAAATTGGTATAGAAGGGACATTTCTTAAATTGATAGAGGCCATCTCAGCAAACACTCAGCAAATATCACACTGAATGGAGTTAAATTGATATCATTTCTACTTAGATCAGGAACCAGGCAAGGATGCCCCTTATCTCCATTGCTCTTTAACATTGTAATGGAAGTTTTAGCCATTGCAATTAGGGAAGAAAAGGTGATCAAGGGTATCCACATAGGGTCAGAAGAGATTAAACTTTCACTCTTTGCAGATTATATCTGGAGTATATCTGGAAAACAGGAGGGCTTCTACTACAAAACTTTTGGAAGTGATCAAGGAATACAGCAGTGTCTCAGGCTACAAAATCAACACCCATAAATCGGTAGCCTTTATATATACCAACAATAGCCAGGCCGAAAAAACAGTCAAGTTTCACAGTAGTGCCAAAGAAGATGAAATACTTGGGAGTTTATCTAACAAAGGATGTGAAAGATCTCTATAAAGAGAACTATGAAGCTCTAAGAAAAGAAATAGCCAAACATGTCAACAAATGGAAAAACATACCAAACTTATGCCTGGGAAGATTCAACATTGTTAAAATGTCCATACTATCCAAAGCAATAGACAATTTTAATGCAATTCCTATTAAAGTTCCACTGTCATATTTTAAAGATCTTGAAAAAACAATACTTCATTTTATATGGAATCAAAAAAAGCCTCGAATAGCCAAGACATTACTCAGAAATAAAAACAAAGGAATCATACTACCAAACCTGAGACTGTACTATAAATCAATAATGATCAAAACAGCATGATACTGGCACAAAAACAGAATGGTAGATGTTTGGAACCGAATAGAGAACCAAGAGGTGAACCCAGTTACTTACCGCTATTTGATCTTTGACAAGCCAATAAAAAAAAATTAAGTGGGGAAAAGACTGCCTATTTAACAAATTGTGCTGAGTGAACTGGCTGGCGACCTATAGAAGACTCAAACTGGATCCACACATTTCACCATTAACTAAGAGTCTCACTGGATTAAAGATTTAAACCTAAGACATGAAACTATAAAAATCCTAGAAGAAAGTTCAGGGAAAACTCTTGAAGGAATCAGCCTGGTGAGTATTTTATGAGGAGAACTCCCCAGGCAATTGAAGCAGTATCAAAAATACACTAGTGGGACCTGATCAAAATAAAAAGCCTCTGCACAGCCAAGAACACAGTAAATATAGCAAACAGATAGCCCTCAGAATGGGAGAAAATATTTGCAGGTTATGCCTCAAATGTATTAGAAAGAAAAGAACAAGTGATCCCATCTCAGGGTGGGCAAAAGACTTGAAGAGAAACTTCTCCAAAGAAGACAGGCACACCACCTACAAACAGACGAAAAAATGCTCATCATCCTTAATCATCAGAGAAATGCAAATCAAAACTATTTTGAGATATCACCTAATCCCAGTAAGATTAGCCCACATAACAAAATCCCTAAACCAGAAATGCTGGCATTGATGTGGAGAAAAGGGAACACTTCTACATTGCTGGTGGGAATGCAAACTAATACATTCCTTTTGGAAGGATGTTTGGAGAATACTTAGACATCTAAAAATAGAACTGCCATTCGATCCTATAATTCCTTTACTAGGTATATACCCAGAAATCCAAAAATCACATTATAACAAAGATATCTGTACCAGAATGTTTATTGCACCCCAATTCATAATTGCTAAGTCATGGAAGAAGCCCAAGTGCCCATCCACCCACGAATGGATTAATAAATTGTGGCACATATATATCATGGGATATTATGTAGCCTTAAAGAAAGATGGAGACTTTACCTCTTTCATGTTTACATGAATGGAGCTGGAACACATTCTTCTTAGCAAAGTATCTCAAAAATGGAAGAAAAAGTATCCAATATACTCAGCCCTACTATGAAGCTAATTTATAGCTCTCATATGAAGGTTATAACCCAATTATTGCACAAGAATATGGGAAAGGGGCACAGGAGGGCAAGGGAAGGGAAGGATGGGTGGAGAGAGGGTAATTGGTGGGATCACACCTATGGTGCATCTTAGAAGGGTACAGATGAAACTTACTAAATGCAGAATATAAATGTCTTCATACAATAACTAAGAAAATGCCATGAAGGCTATGTTAAACAGTTGGATGAAAATATTTCAGATTGTATATGAAGCCAGCACATTGTACCCCATGATTGTACTAATGTACACAGCTATGATTTAATAAAAAAAAAAAATTTTAAGTGCTAATAACTATTCATTCAACGAACATTTATCAACATCTACCCTGGGCCAAATAGACTGTTAGATGCTCTTCATAAAAATGGTGGTTCACTTTTAAAATTTAAAAATCACAGCTATATAAGAAAAAAGTTTTCTTTTGACATCCTTTTTTTCTTTATAAATCTGTTTTGCAAGTTAAATGTTTTTGTTTGCTTTTGTCCCATATAATACATACATTTTTTAAATCAAGAAGCTGTTTTAAAAAGCAATATCAATATCCCATCACCCCCACTTCTCCCTGATCTCAATATCAGGGACCAACTATTTTTAATCATTTGTATTATTTTTATTTTTATATACATATTTTGAATTATTATGCTTATTCTTTTGTTGCTTGATTTTTCATTATTTGGCATTATTTGTTAATTCCATTCTGTGAAAGGGAGAATTGAGGTAATTTGCAAGAACTCCTAAAGTCCTGTCCCACTTTATCCCAAAGGCTTCAAATTTTTCTCAAATGTCCTCTCTTTGTGACCTGCACTCACCAGTAAAGAGGTTGATTAGCACTGGCACATAGTTATGAGTCAGCAGAAACAGCTTTCCAGTGAGAGGGTGGTGAGTTGGCATCCCTCTGGGCACTGGAGAAGGACTTCTGATCTGAAAATGAGTGGCGAATGGGGTATATCAGCTTTAAAATTCTGTATATTGGCCTTCAAGTTACCAAGTCACATCACACTTCTCTCTATGTTCCAAATCTTAAAATCTGGTACTTCCTTGGAATTCTACCAGGCAGAAAGATGCTTTCCTCTAAGGCAAACTCTTCCTGGTATTTAGTCTACATTTCTCTCTCCTTTATCATCCAATCTTTCATTTGTTTTCTGTCTTCCAGCATTTATTTAGTTTCCTCATAAGTAGATGAATCTTTTTGTTGCTTTCTGTTTTTTACTATAATTTTAATGGAGGTGGAAGAATGGAGAGAAGAAAAGTATATATTTTTTTAATACACTGTCTTGAATTGGAAGCCTAAATGTATTTTTTAAATAAAAAATTTAAAGGATAATATAAATTAAGATGATATTTTCCAAAAGCTTAAAGGAAAACAAAACACAGAAAATATAGTCCATACAGAAAAATACAGACAACAGAAATAGAAAATCACCTTTCCTTCTTTTTCCTCTCACTTTGTAGATGCATGCATAGAATATTGAAAGCATAGAATTATCAGACTTGCACAGCCTGAATTTGTTCCGTAATTAAATCACAGAACTCAAATCACTTATTCTGACTTCAGGGTCACAGTAATCTTTAGCACATGTGTTTCCTCCCCTTGGAGGGAATAAACAGGAAGATGATGATCTGGTTTAATGCATGAGGGTCCTGTTTTCTCTACATTTATTGCTCCTTGTAAATCAGTGTGCTGACATTTTGATTTAATACATCATGTTTCTAAGAATGTTTTTTTAAAATAACTTCCTGAGAGATGGACCCATTCTTAGCATGTCAACAAAGCTTCTCCCTGTCATGTCAAGGCTGAAGGCTGGATTGTGGGAGAAATCCTGAGAGTAACCAGCCAGCCTCTAAATGGTGCCATCTGCCTCCTTCTGCTCATGCAAAGCTCTCCTTTGTCTGTGGAGCAGTGATATTACTAAGGGAATATAGGAAGAACTGAATAAGCAGGTAAATGTTATTGTCTTGGATAATACCCAGTGAAGAACGAGTATTATCACAACGTCAACTAATTCCTCTAAACAATTTACAAAGTGTAACTTTATCAAATAAACCCCAGGGGATTTTGTTTACTTGCTTGCTTTAATTTTTCTTCCCCTTTCTTTTGTATGGGTGACACAGAATTGGTAAGTAATTCTTAAGGTTTATTTGGAAGACTAGACATCCAAGAAAGGCTAAGATGATTTTGAAAGAAATAATGGGAGACTTTAGCACCACTTTTTAATAAAATAAAACATACTAAAATGTAACATTTGAAATTGTTCTTTTTCAGTATAGATAGACAGAAGGAAGAATAAAAACTGAGAAATGAACTAACTTGTCTGAATTTAATAAGTTCTTTTATTGCAATGAACATGGAAAGAAAATATTACTGATAAATAACAGCAATTTGCTTGCTAGCTGAAAAAATAAAACTAGAACTTAACTCACACCCTATGCTAAAATGAACTCCAGAAGGATATAGATTTTAAATAAACAACATAACCACTTCAATGTAGAAGAAATGCAGATAATATTATCAGGTCTGAGCATTTTCTAGTCGTAGAAGAACTGACACAGGAAAAGCAATTTCACTAAACAAATTTTTAAACTTTTAAATATCAAAAATCCAAAACTTAGAAGTCAAGTAATAAACAGCAATATGTAAGAAAAATGAAAAATTTAATATGAGGTTGTATTAAATGTTCTCAATATATACAAATTTCTTAAAAATCAGTAAGGAAAAATATTAAAATCAATAGAAAAATAGATATGTGTCATTAAGTCACAAGGTAGAAACCCAAATGGCTAATAAATGCTCTATCACAAAAAATGGCTTCCAAAGCAAATTAAAAAGAAAAATATCATTTTTTACAGAAGTTAGCTTGATATTTTAAAACCAATATTGACAAAGAATTCTATTTAATGTTAGTGAGAATGCCATAAACGGGTATCCTGAAGTCTTCTTGATGAGTGTGCAAACTGGCCCACCTTTTCTGCTAGTAAATGTTGCAATATGACATTAAAGATTTTAAAAATTTATGTGTTCAAAATAATGATTTACAAAATTATTCTTGACAAATAAAAAGCTTAACAAAGATTTAGGTGATAAAGACATTTATCAGATTGTATTTAAATTTAAAAAATTATTGAACAAAGAGATAGTATATTCACTAGAAATGTAAATTTTTTAAGTTTATAGACATAGAGGAAAGCTTGCAATACAGTATTAGGTCTGTATGTCTGTCTCTATCTGTGGTATAAAATATGCATGTATAGATACATAGGTTCAAAAATAGGAAGAAATAGCATTAATGTTAACAGTGTTTTTTTCTGCTGCTAAAATTATTTGGCTATTTTTTCTTATATTTTTGTACCTTTGTGTGTTTTCCACATCCTTCACAATGAATTTACATAATATCTATAATTTTAAAAGAAATAATATTATCTTTGCATTGTGGGTTCTTAATTAGGAGAGAAGCACACAAATGCATATGCTGCTGACAAGATGTTTTACAAATAATACCTTGTGTAATTGTATCAGTTCTACAGAAAAAAGTCTTGAGGAAAATCAAATTATTAAAAAGCCCCACTATTAACCTAACTTGCACTTTTTGTTCTTTTTCTGATATATTTCTAATAATTTAACAATTCTCAGGGTTTGTTCAGTAAATTAACTTCAAGTTATGGTCCTGGAACAGAAAATGACCTCATTAGGGGCAGCAAAGCTGGCATTCATGAGATTAATAACAAAGACGATGATAACAACATAAACCAGAAAATCACTCAAACATTTAGGGAAGTTGGCATGAGAAACTGTGGAAACAGAAGAAGGAAAATTGGCAGTTGTCAAGAAATAAAAAAAGAGTAGACAAACTAATGTCAGTTTTCCCTAACTGCCACTATCTAAATAAATCTGGTTATTTTTATGTAACTCCCCAAATCAAGCTCCACTCTGCTGATTTGCTCTGGTCCTATGCTGTTAATTTTCCAGATTCTACAAACTCTGCTCTGAGTCTGGCACTGTGGTTTATTCATAAATTTAAAGGTTGTTAGGCCCTTAGTGATGTGAAAATAAGGGAATCAGGTTGCAATGAGAAAGAGAAGATATATATAGCAAAAGGAAATAGAAGTTAATATTTTAGTAAATTAATCCTCCACTCTTTATTTAGCTCTTGCTATTTGACGGACGCCTCACATATAGAATAGAGCGGTGGTCCCTGACATTTTTGGCACCAGGGACTGGTTTAATGGAAGAGGATTTTTCCATGGACTGGGATGGTACAGGGGTATATGGGGGAACATTCAAATACTCTTGTGTCTCTACCTCAGATCATGAGGCCTTAGACTCTCACAAGAACATGCATTTAGATTCCCCACATGTGCAGTTTAGCAGAGTTCCTGCTCCTATGAGAATCTAATGCTGCTTCTGATCCGGGAGGAGGTGGAGCTCAGGCAGTAATGGGAGCTATGGGGAGTAGCTGTAAATACAGATGAAGCTTCACTTGCTCACCTCCTGTTGTACAGTCTGTTCCTCACAGGCTACAGAGAGATACTGGCTGCGGCCTGAGGGTTGGGGACCACAGGGACAGAGAACTGACACTTCCAGGAAGATGAAATAGAAGTGGTTTTCCCTAGTCTAAACATAACTAAAAATCTCTGGCTATTTTATATAAAACAAGCACAAAGAAGACAGAAAGGTAGAGTGAATAAGGCAGACCTTCTAGGGACCATGGGCCCCAAGGAACAGAAGGCCATAGAGGTAAATTCCCTGGGTTTTCTTTTGTTTTTTAATAACTCAGACTCAAAGCTGAAAAAGTTAGCAACCCAGAATACTAACATTTATGGAAAAGAAAGAAAAAAAAAAGCCCCAACAAACAATATCCCCTACCCAAATCAGAAGGAAAAGAGAAGCTTACTAGACAGTAAAATTTTAGACAATATCCACTCTATTCCAGGCAAATAGCAAGGACAAAGCTATGGCCTCACTCACACACACATCAGCAAAAGCCAAATGGGTCCCTAGACTTCCACACTGGCAAAGCTGTACAAGGGATGTCAGAGCAGGCCAGGCAGGAGTGTGGAATTTTATTCTACCAGCTGGAATTAAGCCAACCTCACCAGGGACTCTGTGCAGACTTTTTGGGGAGCCTGAACGTTCTAACTCCACCTGGCAGTAATGAGGCAGTACCATCTCTTCCCCTATCAGAGTATAGTCAAAGAAAGTCAACTAAAACCAAAGGCTAAAATAAAATTCAAACTTGCATAACAAAATAAGAAAATGAGCAAGTTTTGATCAAAAATCACGGATCACACCAAGAAGTGGGAAGATCTCAAACTAAACTACAAAATACAATAAATAGATGTTAACGCTGAGGTCGCAGAGGTGTTAGAATTATCTGACAAGTCTAGAAGGAAACAGATATCACTATAGACCCTCCAGACAATAAAAGGTTAGTAGGGGATACTAGGAACAACTCTAAAAAAGGCTTGTGACAGCTGGACAAAATGAATCAATCCTTGAAAAACACAAACTACAATAATTCACAATATGAAAATAGATAATATGCATAGCCCTATTAAATTAGATGCAAAAAATTCTTAGCAAAATATTTGCAAATAGAATTTAGGAATATATAAAAGGAATTTATATACCTTAACCACAGTCCTAGTCCACAAATGCATGATAATCCAATATTTGAAAGTCATTCAGCATAAGCAGCCATACTAACAGGCTAAATAGAAAAACCACATAATCAAATCAATTGATATAGCAGAAGAATTTGAAAAAAATCCAACATTCACTGGTGATTTTTTAAAAATAAAGAAAGAAATGGAAGAGAACTCCCTTAACTCGATTAAGAGCATCTACCAAAAACCCCACAACTAACATTGTACATAATGATGAAAGAGTGAATCACTTCACTCTTAGATGGACATTCTTACCACTCTTATTTGAAATGGTGCTGGAAGTTCTGTCTAGGACAATAAGGTAAGGAAAGAAATAAAAGGCCTATGAATTGGAAATAAAGAAGCAAAACTGTGTCCGTTTGCATATGATATCATTGCTTACCTAGAAAATTCCAAGGAATCTGCCCCCAAAGACCTTTTAGAATTAATAAATGAGTTCATCACAGTCACAAGATAATAAGGTCAACACACAAGAATCAGGCTGATTTCTATATAGTAATGAATGCATGCAAAACAAAATTTAAAAGACAATATCACTTACAATCACTCAAGGAAGAACTAAGTATATTTATATGTAAATCTAACAAGTACAAGAATTGTAGGCTAAAAACGATACAACACTACTAAAAGAAATCAGGAATCTAAATAAAGGAGAAAATATGTTTCTGAATTGGAAGACTCAACAAAAACATTAATTCTTCCCAAATTTATGTACAGGCTTAACACAATTCCAATCGAAATCCCAAGAATATTTTTTGTACGTATAGAAAAAACTATTTCAAAATTTATATGGAATGAGCAAAGGAACTAGTCTGGCTAAAACTATTTTGAAAGAAAAAAGAATAAAGTGGCAATAGTCCACTGGATGCAGAATGTCTTATATTGTTCCATTAATCAAAGAGTATTTTGTATTAATGGAGGAATAAACACATAGCTCAGTGGAACAGACTAGAGACCCAACTCAGAAACAGACCCAACTAATTTTTGACAAAATCTACTTAATGAAGGAAAGATAGCTCTTCTTTTTTTTTTTTTTTTTTTGTAGAGACAGAATCTCACTCTATCGCCCTTGGTAGAGTGTCATAGAGTCACAGCTCACAGTAACCTCCAGCTCTTGGGCTTAGGCAATTATCTTGCCTCAGTCTCCAGAGTAGCTGGGACTACAGGCACCCACTACAAATAAACAGTGCTATGGTACTGAAATAATTAGGGAACCAAAGCAAAAAAAAAGCCTCAAATTAAGTCTCACATATTATTTGTAAACTAATTTAGAATGGATCATGGACACAGCTATAAAATGCAAAACTATAAAACGTTTTTCTAAAAACCAGGAGAAAGTATTTAGTACCTTCGGGATAGAGGGCTAGCCACAAGACTTGATGCCAAAAACACAATCATAAAATGGCAGACTGATAACTCAGACTTCATTAAAAAAATTGGTTTTCCCTGTGAAAGATCCTGTTCAAAAGATGAAAAGAAAAAGTACAGAGTGGATGAAAATATTTTCCAACCACATATCTGACAAAAGAATAGAATATACAAAGAACTCTCAAAACTTGACTAAAAAGCAAATAATTCAACTAGAAAATGGCCTAGGGATATAAAGCATCTCACCACAAAGAATATACAGACAGAAAACAAGCACCCAACAGGATATTCAGCATCACTAGCCATTTTCTAAAATGCAATTTAAAACCACAATGAGATTTTACTAAACCACTGCAAGAACAGCTAAAATAAAATAAAGTGAAAACACTAAATGCTAGTGAGGATGTAGGAAAACGGGATCACTAATACATTGCTGGTGGATATGTAAAACGGTACAATGACTATGGAAATAAACGTGGCAGTTTCTTAGATAAAATAAAAATTTTAAAATCCCCAGTGAACTACCATACAATCCAGCAATTATACTCTTCCCTATTAGACTGGAAATAGACTTTTATTTGCAAGAATGCTAGAGGTTCTATTTGAGCCCATAAGGAAATGAAGGAAAGGAAAGGTATATGAATTAGAAATGAAGAAATAAAACTGTGACTATTTGCAGATGACATCATTCCTTACTTAGAAAATTCTAAGGAATATTCCCCAAAAGACAAATACCAAAGAAATAAAGACAAATGTTCATGCAAAAACCTGTCCACATGTGTTCATAGGAGTTGTATTTGTAAATGCAAAAACTAGAAACAATTCAGATGTCTTTTAATGAGTGACAGATTAAACAAACAATGGCACGTTCGTGCCATGGAACACATATTCAGCAATAAAAAAGAAGGAACTATTGGCACATGAAACAATGTAATTAGAATTCCTCATTCATTTTTTGTGTGTGTTGAGACAGAGTCTCACTTTGTTCTCCTCGGTAGAGTGCCATGGCATCATAGCAAACTCTTGGGTTCGAGCAATTATCTTGCCTCAGCCTCCTGAGTAGCTGGGACTACAGGTTTCTATCACTGTGCCTGGCTATTTTTAGAGATGAGGTCTCACTCTGGCTCAGGCTGGTCTCAAACTTGTGAGCTCAGGCAATCCACTTGCCTCAGCCTCCCAGAGTGAGGAAGGTGAAAAGAGCTAATCTCATACTATATACTATACAATTCCACTTGTGGAACATTCTTAAAGCCATAAATTATAGAAATGAACAATAGATCAGTAGTTTCCAGGGGTCCCAGGAGATAACTGCAGTGACAGAGAAATGAATATGGCTATAAAATGGCAAAAGGAGGGATGCTTGGGTAATGGAACTACTGCATGTACTATCACTTAGCTGGAAAGCAGGAAAGCTGAAATTGAACCCTGGAACCAAGACCTAATTTGTTCTGCTTATTTAAAATGAAGCATTTAATATGAACTTTAATGTTTGGGTAATGCTTGGCGCAGAAGAGAAAAGTGAAGAGGCTCTTTTATGAAAAGAAAGCAGCAACAATACAACAGGCTTATTTGGGGAATAAAGAGACCACTTTGACTAGAGTGGAGAATTAGAGAAAGATAGATGAGAACCTCCCAGAGTGCAGGTGACATCAGAGTAAGGGGCCATGGATTAGTCTTCTCCTATTAAGAAGGAGGATTTGCTGGGCACAGTGGCTCATGCCTCTAATTCTAGCACTCTGGGAGACCGAGGCAAGTGGATTGCCTGAGCTCACAAGTTCAAGACCAGCCTGAGCCAGATAGAGACTTCTCCTCTAAAAATAGTCAGGCATAGTGATGGGAACCTGTAGCCCCAGCTACTCAGGAGGCTGAGGCAAGAGAGCCACTTTTAGCCCAAGACGTTGGGGCTGCTATGAGTTATGATGCCTTGGCACTCTACTGTGGGCGACAAAGTGAGACTCTGTCTCCACACACAAAAAGAACGAATGAAGAATTAAGAAACTTATTAAGCAGAGAATGACTCAATAAAAATGGCATTTTAGAAAAGGCAGTCTGGGTGTTGCTCTGTGTAGGGACTTTATACCTTTCACAAAACCATTGTCAGAGAAACAGTAGACAGGGCAAGAATGCTCTCCATTGGGGGGCAGCATGAAATCCCAGGCATCTGAGGGCTCACCACAATCTGAAGACAGAATTAGGAAAACTGCCTTCTCCAATCAATCATCCTTCAAGCTTCCAAAGGGATATTTCTACAATAAAAATCAAACCCCATTGCTCATGTACATGAGGCCCTGCAGGAGCCATATTAGCCATAGAAGAAGATCCAGATTCTTTATCAGCACTTCCCTGGCCCTTATCTCTGTTCTTCTTGTTACCAGATGAAGAGTGTCCAGCCATCTGTCACTGTCAGCGAGTGTGTAGAGATGGGGAAAGGTCCACCAAACTTTACTTGTCAGAAGGCTGGCAATTCCAGAGAACAGTGAGAGTAGCCTCTTCAAGACTGTTCTGTTCTTCTATGTCCAAAATAACAGTTCTACACATAAAGGTTTAAAGCAAAGACCCCATTAACTCTTACTTTAAATAATTGTCAGCATAACTCAATGACCTGTTATAACATTTCAATTTAAAAGTTAATTTCCTAAATCAATCTAACTAAACTACTCAAGGTAGGCACCTTTAGGGTGGGAGCTAAAATTACAAACCAAGAAGAATGGGAGATAGGAGGTGAAGGTCACTTAGGACCTAAACCAACCAGACCAGCTGTGTCATGCTGGCCCTAGCCTGATTTACTCCATGTTATTCTCACCACATGCACAAACTCTCATGCCCTTGCTCCTGCGGCAGTGTGCCATGGTTCCACTGCACAGCCTATAAGGTGGGAAGAAGACTGATGGAAAAGAAAAAGCCTTCTCCTTTCCCTTCACCTCCTGTTCCCTGAGGAGGAAGCCTTGATCTGGACTGTGTTCAGCCATGGCAATCAAGTTGGTGACCACTGTTTACCATTTGTAAAATGTCTTTCTTTTCTATTTTCCCTATATTCCTCATTTATCCATCTCCCTCCTTTCCCTGTATCCTGTGTGCTTTCTTCTTTCCCCCTTCTGTCCTTCTCTCCCTCTGTCCTGTCATGAAGCTCATTACTCCTTCTCCTCAGCAAATACCTTATTTCCCTTAGCCTGCCCTAGTTCATGCTGTTCATGCTGTGCCCTTTTCCTTCCCAGCCACCCTCATGCCCATGTTCTTGAGCTTAGGGGACCACATAGCACTGCCACTGCCAAGCCATTATCAACACAAAACAGAACGCCTAATCCTATTTCTTAGATGTGGCTTTGTGGAGACTTGTAAACATTTTCTCCTCTTTATTCTTTCCTTTGAGATTTTAGGTGTGCAGGTGTAGGTAAGATCTGACCCTGTTTTTCTCATTTGCTAGCATGAAAGACATGGTTGTGAATATTTACATTACACTTACTTTACACTTGTTTCAAACGTGATGATGTTCCTACTTAAATATTTTCAAGCATATTCAGACTCTTTGGGGGTAGATTCTATGACCTTTGACTACTTCAGTGATCGTTTGTCAAATTTGCCTCTGCTGAGTAGATTACTAGTACTTAACTGCTAGACAACCAGTACTTCTGCCCTGTCAGTTCAAGAGAAATCCTACTGATATTCAGTTTGAAGCCTCATGGAGCTGCTTCTGTTGAACAACAACAGCCACTAGCAATTGTCCACTGCACTGAGCCAGTGCCTCTTCTCAGGAATCTTGAATCACAGATTTCTGCAATCACAGACCAGAAAGAGCAGGCTTTTCCTGCCTTTGCTTAGTTTCATTTTATGGGCACCATAATTTTTTGCAACAGATTGTGTTTCCCCTTTGTTGTGGCTGCCGGTAAATTTATAGCCAAATTTGGGGCTCATCTTCAGCAGCTGAATGGTGTCTTATGGTATCCATTATGTGTTATCAAACCTCTCTATTTATCCGATTTTCCTGATTTCATTTCCCCTTTGCTGCCATTTCCTCACCTTTATTTTCTCCATTTATCCCACTGTACGCACGCAGATAGAAATATATGAGAGAGATAAGCTGTCTCAAATCACTTTCTAGAATGATTTGGAGATGTAAATAAATCAATAATGCTTTCATAACAACATCAGTCACACTCACTCCAACAATGTGCTTTTTCTCTTGCTTGCTTCAGAATTTGTAATAGAGCCTCCAAAAAAAATGCTCAAGGCCCAATCCACTTTGCTCTTAGACTTGCTCCAGGTAAGATAGGGCCTTTGCCCCAAAGACCACTATACCCCAATCTAGAAGGGAAAGAAGTTGGCAATTTTTAAAGACTTAGTTGACCTAAGGCCATGTGAACTCAGGGCCCATGCTTCACACTATAATTCCAGGATTTGTGCAGAGAATGGCCGGATCAGGGCGTGGGGCTGCCGCAGTAGATGAAGGTTTCACAGGGAAGATGAGGCCAACTGAGCCCTGCAAAGCAGCTGGGATTTCCATCCCAATGAGCCTTCTTTTGTTGTCTGGGACTAACCGTGAAAATGATCTGAATTCAGTGTGGAGATTTACTGATTTAACATAAACATTTCCTCTCCCCAGATCCCCACTGCTGCTTGCTGGGTGGGGTGAGGAAGACTTTGGCTAAAGAGGGGAATGTTGTCCTGGACAGCATCCTATGGCAGAATGGAAGGTGACCATGGCAGCAAGTCTGTGAGAAGGGAGAAGGGCACCGAGACTCCACATCTCAACTGCTGCTGGGGAGAAGAACTCAGCTGGCCTTGGACAGGATTAGGAATAGAGAGAGGGGCAAAGGTTCTATGCCAAGTGCTGCTGATGCTAATAGCAAGGGACACCAAATCTGGAAAGGAAAGTACATGGCTTCTAAGGTTGAGCCCTTTGCTAACTCTCCCACCACGATGACAGTTGCTCTCAGTGCATCTGACAGCAGCTTTGGCCAGGAATTCCCAAACAATGCAATCCATCACTTGTACGCTGAGGCTGAGACAGGCCCCGCCTGGAGGATCACTGCCCTGGGGACTAAAGCAGTCTGACCCAAGAGGCAGACGAAAAGTTAGCAGGGGAAACAGCGTGCCTAGAGCCACATACATTAATTCCATGCTGACAGCAGGCAGCTGTCCTGAATTAGAACACCTCCAAGAGCACAGTCAAGTGCAGATATGGGGCACCTTACAAGAGAAACACAGGCTCTGCGTGGAAGCAAGGCCTTGACAACCTCAAGGTCTCGAGTGTTAACAAGGGCTAGCAGCTAACAACAACAACAAAAAAATCCATGCAGATAACTATGCCTGGGCCTTTAAACATGGTCTTTAGTTAAGTGCTCCACACCAAATCAGAAAGGTGGTATGTGGCTCTGAGGGAGGGGGCTTGCTAGGAGGAACTCAAACGAGATGCAGTGCCGCCTGGTTAAGGATCGGCCTCTGTGACTACGGGTGGCACCAGTTAGATCCTGGCAGAGACAAAGTGGCAAAGACAAAGGCTGCTGCCGCCTCTGCCTGTCCTCTTGCCCCCTTCGAGGCAGCTGCTCCTCTATCTGAGGCTTCCCTTAACCAAAGAAGAGACTCAGTCAGTAGTTGAGAGCAGCCAAGGCTAAAATACCCTTACCTCGCAGACTGGGCACGTTCCTAAATGCAGCCTTTGTAGATAACGCAGAGGCGGAACTTGTGCTAAGTGCGGGAAGCCACCAGGCCAGCATGAGAGATGCCAGTCTGGCACACAGGGTGCTGTCCAAGGGCCGTTTCATCCAACATTTTAAAAATATTTATTTCACACTTATTGAGTGAAAGAGGAAAAGGATTTTCTACCATACAAATTGTATAGCTAATTTAAATTCAGGATATAAATTAAATTTTACCCAGGAAAATGTTTAAGAAACTTAACAGAAAAACAAATGAACAAAACAAAATCCTTTCTTTCTTTATTTCATTTCTACCTGAAAACCATTGGCAAACTTTTGTGCTTCCCATTATTTTTCTTTTATAAATCTTTAAATAAACTATTCACAGCTTAAATTTACATAATAAATAAATCACCTGTCCCTAGTAAATGATTCTACAAGGTTCCTGAATATCAATTAACTAACTTCAGCTAGCCCTGACTACAGAAGACTATGGGTTGACAGGTGACTGGTGTAGCCTGAATTTTAGAATTTGAACAAAAGGACATGATATAAAACTGAAAACTGAACACAGCTGATGGAGTGCAACTGAACCAAACATTCACACAGAGTCAGCGCTGTAGTCAGTATCATATAAATCAAAGTAAATTGTAAGTTAAAGTAGTTAGAAGCAGAAATGACCTGCTTGAGAGAAAGAATTAGTCTGCAGAAAAAACTAAGAAAATGGAATAAATACATAGAGAAAGCTTGAGATGGGAGTTCCTAGAACTCCACAGAAGAAGGAGAGAGTGGTCCCCTTACTGACTTGTCACTTCCTATCCCTAATGACCACCTCCTTCTCAACCATCTCCTTTTCCTTGGACTAGTTTGAGTAGGCTTCAATTATTTACAACCAGTTTTAAGACCAACTCAGGGTATGTATGCGTGTGTGGACATGTATGTGTGTACAGTGGGCGATCTTAGAGAAGGGAACTTGGAAATCAGTTTAAGGGAAGGGTTGGGAGAGGAATCTCCTAAGCCTTTGGAATGAATCAAAGTGTTAAACAACACAGAGAGAACACTCTGAGCACCTACTAAGCATCAGGTGCTGAAGAGAGATACAAGGAGCCCCACAATGCTGAGAGCCCAGGCATTCCATGTAATAACAACGGTAATGAAAGGAAGAGGAAGGGTTTGCTCCTCTGGTGGTCCTGAGGCTAACTGGAAGCCCTTGGAGACAGGGCAGCAGGAGGAAGCCATGGCCAAAGCAGAAGCCATAGTGAAAGAGGCACCAAGGCTGAAGATAACGTGTGAGGATCCAGAACAGTGCCCTTAGGAGATAGAGGGGAAGGCCAGTTCAACTTTGCTGCGATTCCTGGTCTTCCTCCATTGGCTGTTACATCCAGTTAGTAATTGACAGATGGAAATACTCAGAAACATGTCAAGGCCCAAGCTATTGTCCACTGTCAAAACCCTGCAAATGTCAGATCTAAATCCCCTTTCTCGTGGAGCACTAATTATATCATCCTTCAGGGCATTAATGTCAATGTCTATAAGGAAAAAGATAAATACAGCCAGTAAATATGCAGATTAAATACATTCCAGTGAGACCGAGGGGGAAAGTGCCCTCCATGCAGTGAGAGTAAGAGAGAAAAAGGGAGCACTGAAGCTTTAACCAGCTTTCTGAAGAATTCAGAGATTCTTCCTGGAAGAAATAGGCCTTCTATGTACTCCCTCCTGAGTTCAACAGATCAGATGTGCAGGCCTCATTGTTAAGACAAAGGAAACAAATATAACCTCACTTGGGCACTGGAAATGGGATCACTGATATTTTGTCAAGTTCAGCCTCTTACCCAAAATACAAACAAACTTTAGTAGCTGTTCAACGTGAGGAAAATGCTTGAGGTGTGTTATCAAATCCCGTGAGTGACTAAAGCTTCAGATTAATCAATAACACAATCTGACTTCTGTCTTAATGTATTAGGCCCCAGAGCTAGAATCTTTCTGAAATGCAAGAGAATTCTTCCACTTATATCAGAACTTACTGGGTTTCCACTCAAACTGGCTCTATTAAGAAAAAAGGTCCTCATGACAGAAAAGATGTTTTCTTATTCTATATTATTATTTTCCTCCTGATTTAACTATATATAATTTTGGGTACAGGCAGGGGTGAGAGATTGAGTTTTTTAAGCTTTCCACATAAAAGGAATATCTTCAGCAACATAAATCTTCATTTTCAATACAGCACTTGATAAACTAAATAACCCACAATGCCAACTTTTTTGCTGTTGTTGTTGTTGTTGGGATTCATTGAGGGTACAGAAACCAGGTTACACTGATTGCATTTGTTAGGTAAAGTCCCTCTTACAATTGTGTTTTGCCCCCAAAAGGTGTGGCACACACCAAGACCCATTGCCAACTTTTAACAAGCAAGCTGCTGTTAATATTTGAAAACCTTTATCTTAATCGATGAAAAGCAAGCTTTAGTTTATAAATGGATTTTTCCCAGAATTCTTTATAAACCACTGAAAATGGATATTTATAATGGAAGTCCACTGGTTCGTCAGAAAGCTAATTCTGGCTGGATAATTCCCTTCAGGCAGAAGTAAGCATTGTTCTCTTCCCAGCTCCTGTATAATTAATACCAAGATACAAATATATTCCTATCTATTTCAGGGGGTGCAGAAGTAGTGAGAAAAAGAGAAGGCAAGATGATACTGGTGTCAAATGAATTCCCTAATACGTTTCCCCACTAGAGAGAAAGATAAATTAAATGTGCAATAAAAATTTAATAGCGAACAGTGATTGCACTATAGGAATCCTGCTAGAAATAAGCATAATGGCATAATAAATTTTCTTGTGTGAGAAATGATTATTTGGAGCTTTAAGCCCTGACAATTCTTGTAAATCTTATCCATTTGTTAGCAATTAATAATATTAAATTGCTTCACATCTTCCTAGATAAACATCAGCAATCTTTCAAATCATTGTTGAAGAAATGCATAATCTAATGAACACCATTACAGAATTTTCTAAAATTTCTGAGATGTTAAATAGCACTGTTCCAAGGAGAAATAAAAGTAATTTAATCTTTACTGTTGATATAAATACATCAACAAATATTTGTTAAACCCCGCTTTGTGCTTAGCCGAGATAGCTGGATGTCCCCCAGTAGAGTATAGACCTAAGCCTGGAAAATGCCTACCCAGGATAGGACAACATGCCCAGTGCCCCCTGCCTCTAGTGTGTGACCATGTGACTCATCTCTCCAACAGTACTGAGAATGATGTTTGCATTTGTAAGCCACGTTTTAGGAATAGGACAACTCCTCTGCTAGACTCTATCAGCTTCTGCTTGCTTAATGTAGGAAACAACAAAATCTTGGGATAGGAAGAACCATGCATTGAAAAGAGCTGGCCCTGTTTCTACATGTAGAAAAAAGCTATTCACGAACAGAGCAGGCATACCAGATAGATTTCTCTTACATTTAAACCATTACAAATCTGTGGCCCTACTTGTCACAGCATGTTTGCCCAGCCTGACAAATAGAATACAATTCTTATAAACTTTCTGAGACAAATAAAGTAGTGAATGGCATTGGACTTTTTACCAAAAAATAACTTGACTCTTGTCATTGGAACAGAGCATAGATGCAAGAAAACTAAAATATGCAGTTTTTAAGGATGTCAAAGGACAGGACATGAGTTAATTGACAAGTCATTGGTGTTGGTCCAAAATGCTAGGAGTTCAAAGGTAAAACCTAAATATTTATTAGAAAAATATCCATAGAAAAACGGTGGGTTCTTCTGATGAGAACTTCAAATGTGCTGCTGAAAATAATAGTCATTTATAATGAAGGTTGCATTTCTGAGAAATTCTTCACGTAGATAAATAAGCCTAAAGCTCCTTGTATCCTCAACCCTTTCAGATGTGTTTCTGGATCTCTGCCTTCCCTGTCATTGCAAGCTTGTTTATTCTTCCAGTCCCTATCTTTGGCTTTAGACCACTCATACTCTTTTGGTTGTTGTTATTTCCTTAAAGCAAATACCTCGTAATCAATCTTTTCCCTTTTAGTGTAAAATAATTTCTATTTCACTGATTTTGTTTTGGAAGGGAGTTTATAAATTCTAGCTAGAAGTGATTCAGTTCAAATCCCTGGCCAAATTAGAAGAATGCCAGAAAGAAGCATAATATATTAATATTATTTTTAAAGATATTTATTGATATTGAAGATTTGCTAAACATGGCGATGTAATAAGGAGCATTGTAATATGTCCCAAGTCCTTTTGACTACCCATAAAGGATGATGTCATATCATATCCAGAAAGAACTGAGTGTATTAAGCCTGTAAGCCTGGAGATGACAATAGTGACAGATTTAGAGGCTTTCCCTGGAATATGGATCAGACTTATTTCCCATGACTTCTGTCCATGGGGCACTCAGAAAGCATATTTTGAATGAATGAATGGGGGAATTCCCCCCTGATCCTAAGAACTTGACTCAATTTCCAAAGCCGCCTTCTTCATAGAGATAAGGAATGGCGATTGACTCTGTCACCTGCTTATGGTGAGCCTTTGAAAAAAAGAAATCATTTAACTTCTCTGACAAGAAAGACCACTGGGTAAAAGTGATAAAAGGATTTTTGTTTGATATAAATAAGCAATTTCCAAAGGAAGAGTGCTCGAACACCTGTGCTCTTCCTTTCTGAAGGGAATTAGAGATTTTCAAGCCGGGTGAGCTAAGTGACAGAGATTTTGTGGGGAGAGACATTCAAACACTGGACGTCCTCAGACAAGGGCTCAAGACCCTCGGAGCTTTTCAGTAAAAATTCAGGGACAGAACAGAACAGTAGAACAAAGATCCTAGGTGGAATAGGGGTAAAAGCTAGACAGGGAGCCAGGACCCCACAAACAGTCCACAGGGTAGAACTAGATTACGAGACAAGGCTAGAGAACTTAGAGGGGAGGCTTTGTTCTGTCCAATGGGCTACCCAGGGAAACAGTGCTTGGGCCACACAGATACTAAGAACCCATCTCTGAGCCCTGTCTACAAAGCATGTTTGACTATGCAAAGCCAGTGTTTTGAAGGGGGAAAACCAAGACTCTAGATAGTCCTGGTTGAAACTCTTGGCCCTGATCGAGCAGTTGTGCTTAATTTTGTGCCTATCACACAGAGGTAGTAAGGAAAAAAGAGCCTTTTGAATGCTACCAGCTACATGACTTACTCTGACCTTCAGCCTTTAAATAAGAAAGGAGCTCAGGGGTGAGGGTAGAATTAAATTTACAGATTAGTCTGGGCACGTGGCTTGCTTCTTGATCTGTGCTGAGCGCCTAATCAATGTATTTTTCCTTATTTTTTTTCCTTCTAGCCTTGAACTCATATAATTCTTTCTCCATGAGAAGCTTCAACATCTTATTTTTGTTTTCTACTGGTAAAATCAAATGGTATTTATGTTTCACAGAACTGGAATGTGTCATGTAAACTAAGAAGACTGCAGAGCCAGGGCTCTCTGTTCCCCTCTTAGCATCCCAGTCCCGTAGCCTGACCATTCTGCAAGCCCAGCTGAATTTCCTCCCTCTGTTAGTTTTACCCTAAATCAGCGGTTCTTAACCTGTGGGTCGCAACCCCTTTGGGGGTCTCCTGAATATCTAGCATTTACATTATGATTCACAACACTAGCAAAATTACAGTTGTGAAGTGGCAAAGAAAATAATTTTATAGTTGGGGGTCACCACAACATGAGGAACTGTATTGTAGCATTAGGAAGGTTGAGAACAACTGCCCTAAATTAAGTAGTAATTTGGAAGCTCCCTGACATTTGAAGGGTCTTCTCTAAACAGCATCTAAATCATCTGGAGTCAATGCAGCATCCTTGCAGGGACAAACACCTATTTTTACATTTAATTCAAAATATGGCAGAAAATCTGAGTCTCCCATGTGTTCCTCCCTTCATCCAGAAAATCTCTCATTCCACAAGCATAATTTCCTTCTAACCAGGAGTCTTGAGGCTTACATCAAATAAAAGTGTGTCTGCATTATAATAATCAAAGCAGAACCAAATCTGCCCTTCAATCTTCAAGCTCTTTTCAAACCAAACAAAATATGGCTGTATACACGTCTCTCCCACACAAGGCATTCCCAGAGGGGCTAAGAGGGAAAATTTTGCATTCCTAATGCATTTTCAACTTACAAAGCAACTTTCCCTTTATTTAGATCAGCAATTTATATCTCAGCCCAAAAATTCAAGAGAAATCTGACATGTTTGTTCCCTAGCATGATTATATTTTTCAAAGAATTTTCTCTCAAAAAATTCTTATCCATTTTTTCTCAAAAATTCTTAGCCATCTCTCAGGAACAGGCTTTCTAGTTGGGATATTTCCAGCCATGTAAATGTTTCTTTATTTTCATACTTACAAACTGTCTAATTCACTTTGTGAGTGCATAGTTTTTCTTTTTGCAGGGTCTGTTTACAATGCATGAGACAAAATCAAGTAATCATGTTGTCACCCAATGTTAGAAAAACGATCCTCAATACTTACAATAATCATTTCAGGCCACTTAAAGTCAAAATAGTATCATATAATCTGCCTAATATTATTAGATCTGGGTTATGCATATTTGCATGTTTTATTTTATAATTATCCCCTGATATCTGAGCAGATCATCTGTCCTCAGTGTACTTTAATGTGCAATAGCTTTTGCTTTTTTCTTCTTTGTAGATAAACTGTCACATAAGGAGGGGAGAGGTAAGCCCAAGAAACATCAAAAGCCTTGGAAAATGCCCTCAAACAAATACTGAACATCAGAGGAAAATATGCTACTGAAGGACAAGATTGAAGAGAAGATCATCACAGAAAAATGTTTTATTTATCCATATTGGTGGTCAGAAGTGACTCAAGTGCTAAGTACCACAAAGAGATTTTTATAAAGTTGATAAAATATTCCTGAATCATAGTTCTGGGATGTGGTTCATGGTGAGAGTGTTTAGTACAGGCTTTCAAGCAATTTGCACTTTAGAACTCAGAATCATTTTGGAGATTCCCCCCAGAATTTAGTCTTTAATTTCCTGAGAAATAATTGATCTTCCTGGAAATCTAATACATCGGACTTGAGAAAGGCAGATTTTTGCATAAAACCATGTCAAAGTTGATCCTGTGAGCACCTGTAATTGTCCTCTCTGGTTGTAAATACATCTCAAAACTCCGCATGCTGTTTTTCTTGTTTGAAGGGGTTGAGGCTATCAGGGCATGCTGGAGCCCCGCCTCAGTGGCTGCTGAGCACGGGTCAGCCTTCGTGCAGCAGAGAAGGGACGCTCTGGAGAAAGCAGGGGGAAGCCTGCAGAGCTACACACTGTACCTCTGACAGTGGGTGGAGGGCATGGGAGGGACATGCTGTTCTTCACAAAAGAGTCTGTGGCCATCCAGACAGAATGGAGGCTCAGAAGCCTAAATAATAGATGCCCATCAAAAAGATTAGCAAACCAGATTATGAAAAAAAAGGGAGGAAACTAAGAGGACAGAGAACAAGGAAACAAAGACTAAACGGTTATAGGCATTGAAGAACTGGCTTCAGGAGAGAGTTCTGTGGTCAGCAGCAGGCACCCTGGACTTTGCCTTCTATTTATAAAGACTTCCAGAGATAGACAAAGGTGACTGTCCACCATCATTACTATTATTCAATTTTCTTATTACTCTCTCCCTTTTATTATCATCTTCTCTTATAGAACCTGAGGAATATGGGTGCAGAGTTGTTGCAACAGAACTGCCAGACATGACTGATGTGAAGATTCTAACAGCTCAAGTTAAAGGATGCGACAAGTATTTATAAACTGAGATATACAAACTTATGGAGACACTTGCATTGACAGAGGCAACGCAGTGTGCTCCCAGGTGGAGGTCCAAGCTCCTCAGGTCCACAGGTCCTGCCTGGAGGTGCAGGTGCTGTGTCATCCTTGGTGTGGACATTTCACCAAGTACAAGGAGCTCACTCTTCATCTCTCACCAGACGTGGGTGTGTTTGTGGGAGTGGAATCTACTATGCTTTCCTAAACCCTCCTCAAACACCCGATCTGCAGATGCTTGGTTGCTGTGCCCATTTACCACATTCAGGAACTGCTATCAAACCATTCCAGTATGTACTTGATTGGGAAAATCCAAGCCCTTTTCCAAACACATTGCATCTTTTAAGGGGGCCAAGGATCCAGCTCATTTTAGGTTCACTCCTACGGAGAACATGGTCTACATGTTTACTCTAAATGACTGAGGCTGGGATTTCCAGCCCAGGCTGACTTGGAAATGGTATCTCCTGGGGAAGGTTTTGTTTGCAGATGTCATTAGAAGTTTCATCTGATCTTCAGTGTGATTTCTTTTAGACCTTAACTGATTTCTGATGTCCCAGCTAAGCTAAGCAAGGTGGTAAGTAGAGGACTAATAACAGATCTACTTTCAGTGACTGCAAAGACTTCAGTAGCAGTGAGAGTGAATCAAGAGAGCTGGACCATGGCTCCTAACTCTGCTCAAAAAGGAAGACCCTTATGTAATGTTTATAAGAAATACTGCTGGCTCAGCGCCTGTGGCTCAACGGGCTGAGGCACCAGCCACGTACACCTGAGCTGGCGGGTTCGAATCCAGCCTGGGCCCGCCAAACAACAATGATGGCTGCAACCAAAAAATGGCTGGGTGTTGTGGTGGGTGCCTGTAGTCCCAGCTACTTGGGAGGCAGAGGCAAGAGACTCATCCTTGATGCCACAGCACTCCATCCAGGATGACAGCTTGAAGCTCTGTCTCAAAAAAAAAAAAGAAATACTGCAGAACAACAGTGGAGAAAATACATAATTAAAACACTATTCTGAATTCAGTAGTGGTTTTAAATGAATGTGCTAGGGTAAAGAGCATTCTTGTGCATATTGATAAATACCATATGTGAGACTCATGTCATTTATTTAACCTATAATAAAGCTATTGCACATATGTACTTCTGTGGTCTGTAGCTCAAGTTTATGAATCATTCCACTTGATTAGGAGTTCCATGATGGAACCCAAATTCTAGTCCTGGTACCAATGCTACTAGCAGAAAAAAAGTTGCTTCACAACTCTGGAGTGACTTTCCTTTCTTCACGTATAAAATAAAGCAATCTCTAACATTATTCCAAGTTTCCCTGACACCCCAAGGTTTCCAACCTGGCTCATCTCAGTGATTCCTGGACAGTGAGCCTTGGTGGACTCATCCCAGACTTAGAGTCAGAACCTCTGGGGAAGGGATCCAGAATGCTTCACTGTAAGAAATCCCCCCCCACCCTGGGACACTAAGACATACTAACATTTGAGAATCACTTGTTCCAGGTACAGTCTGAGGTTCCTTTCTTGTCTGACATTACATGAGGACAAGGACAGAGCAACCATCTCTATCAATCTCACTCAACTATATGAACCAGATTAGTTCTAACAATTTGGCCCAAAAGCATTAGGTTGCCTTCACGGTGCTTTATATCAGGCAATTGAGCCATGAAGCATTAGAGGTACTGTGGCATCATGGAAGGAACTCAGGATTTTCAGCTGAGATGATGTGAGTTCAAAACCTGCCTTATTTATTCCTTCATTCTCTCCTTCCTGATTACCTGAGCCTCCATTTCCCCATCCATTAAGTGTGTGCCTTGATAATGCCACCTAAGCAGCGCCCATAGCTCAGTGGGTAGGACGGGGGCCACACACACCAAGGCTCACAGGTTCGAGCCCGGCCTGGGCCTGCTAAACAACAATGACAACTACAACCAAAAAAATAGCCAAGTGTTGTGACGGGTGCCTGTAGTCCCAGCTACTTGGGACGCTGAAACAAGAGAATTAAGCCCAAGAGTTTGAGATTACTGTGAGCTGTGATGCCACAGCACTCTACTGAGGGTGACCATAGTAAGACTCTGTCTCAATAAAAAAAAAAAAAAAAAAACTAAAAATGATTATGCCACCTGTATCTTAGTCAGCATTATTGCAAACATTTCTATAAAATAGATCTTTGGGAGGCAATCTGGTAGGCAGCTCAAGATGGGGATTGGGATGAAAGCTTGATCTTGAAACTTCGTTTGCCTAGGAAAGTCCATGTGAAGTGGCCTTGGCAAAGGTGGGAGGATCGGGACTGATGGAGATTTGATATCACTGCTCTCATGATTATTATAAAGATTTATAATATAATAAAATATGGATTTTTATAGAACAGAGTTTCTGACATTAAAAAAGGATCGATGAATAACAGCTGTTATTCTGTTGAACCATTTGAAATTGCTAATATTCAACCCTTTCTGACTGTCAAAATGGCAATTCCATGTGGTTTCAACATAATATAATTTAATATTGAAATCCCAGTATCACACAATCAGTCTGTTTTTCTCAAATTATTCAGGTTCCTTTCAAGTAAGAAAAAGTGAGAGAAGTATTACTGAATTAAAAATGACTTTTTTTCCTGCTTTTACAATGATTTTTTTCTTTTAATGAAAATTCAAAGGCTTTACCTCAAGTCACACTACGATCATTATTCTAAGTAATGATATAATAAGAAATGAGGCAGCAGATGGGAGTTTTGATAGAAAACACCCCAGGAGGAAGTGAGACGAGGGGTTTTATGCCTTGTTCTCACTATTATTGTAACAAGCTGTCTTTATAGGAGAGCACACCCTTTTTCAATAACTTTAATGATGACCTGGAACCCCTAATCAGGTATTAATGTGGCTCGTCAACTCCACTGGGGACTAAAAAAGTCACAGAATCTCTGCCTGTTGGTAACGGATGGCTCTGCACTTCCTTCCCTTAGAGGCCATCCTATAAACAAGAACCAGTCAGATGGGTGTAAAATAATTAATGGTCTCAACTGGGCTATTAATACTATGTTACTAACCAGATGAGAGATCAATCTAATTTAATTTGCTAATTTCATATTCACATTTTATCTAATAGCTAAAATGCAGAATAAATCATGTTGACTCTCAAATGTTTATACTTTATGTTTTTAAATCTCATGGGTGTGTATATCTTGATTAAAATTTATTTTCTGTGAGTTCTCATAGACTATCTGGGGAGCAGAGATTGGAGCAAGAAGGTTTCCCAAGCCATAACTAGTCACATGGAACATCTCAGCCAGCAAACATAATATGTGTCACTACCTGAATCCAACTAATCAAGATGTCTCATAAAAATAGGAGAACTAAGACTGGGAAATATAAGTCTAAATATTTGATGAGAAGCCCAGAATTGCATAGAACCCAGGACTCACTAAATGTATCCATGACTACTGCTGATTTATACTGATTCATCAATTTAAGCATTTTATCTCTCAGGTAATGGTAGAAAGCATAGAATAAAAGCAGTATTTTAAAAACAGATTTGGGGAGGGTTTTCTTGTGCCTTTCACATTTGTTTTGTTGTTGCTGTTGTTATTTAATTTAAAGAAGATGAGTGGAAGCACGAAATTTTTCACTGAATTTTTCCCCACATCCATTACTGACTCGATCTCTGGGCAAGTCTGTTTCTGTGACTCTCCCCATTCAACATAAGAAGGAAACAATGTTCAACTGAAAAGTAAAAATAGTGGACTTGGGACAGTAGTGACTGCCACCCTAAACTGCCTTTGATCTGATCCAGTCCGACATATCTGAGCCTCACGGTGTGAAGAGAATTCTCTGAGAAGACAATGGGAGGGAAACAAACAAACCCTCAGTTTCAGTCCATGTTTGGATTCTAATAAGAGTCCAGCAAATTCAGAAAAAGCAAACCTCAGCAGAGAAGCCAGAGTCGCACTCTAGCCAGGCCAAGACTGGCAGCAACTGTAAAGTGGAAATCTCGGGACATTCAGAGACTAGAACAGAAGATGTGTTGGGATGGTCTCCCAGAGAACACAGGGTTTGGGATTATCACATTTGGAACAGTAGCAGTCAAGACTCTGGAGCAGAGGTCAGCAAGCTGTAACAAGCCCAGGACCAAACCCAGCCCCATTCATTTGTTTGCATGGGATCCACGCTGCTTTCATGTAACACAACATGACATGGATGAATGGAATCAAGTGTCTGAGACAGACATAATACATCCCAGAATGCTAAAAGTATTTACTAACTTACCCTTTACAGAAAGAGTTTACCTATCTCCAGTTTAGGAGGAAGGTCAGAATATTACAAAAAATATAGCAAAATGCATTAGAGCAAAGAAGAGAGCAATCTGCCTTGAAGTGATACTCCTAGAAGTAAGAAAGGGGTGACTCCATGTTGTAAAGAGTCTTGAGCCTGGGCACAGTGGCTTGAAGCTGTAATCCTAGGACTTTGGGAGGCCAAGGCAGGAGGATCACTTGAGGCAAAGAATTGGAGACCAGCCTGAGCAACCCCATCTCTACAAAAAATAGAAAAAAAAAAAAAAACTGGCCAGGTGTGGTGGTGCACACCTGTAATCTGAGCTACTTCAGAAGCTGAAGCAGGAGGATCACTTGAGCCCAGGAATCTGAGGCTGCAGTGAGCTGTGATGATGCCACTCCACTCTACCCAGTGCAACAGAGTGAGATTCTATCTCAAAAAAGTCTTGATTACCAGATCAAAGAATTTTCACTACTTTCTGTAAGTGATTTTTAAAAAGACTGAAGGGTTTTTCAGTAATATGTATAAAAATGGTATTTTAATTTAGCGACCATATGTGAGATCAGTAAAAAGGACACCTCCAGCAAGGTGGCCTCCATGATGGATTCTGGGGAACACTGAAAATGTTCAACTCAAACCCTTATACTGCAGGCCAGTTCTAAGATTATTGTTTCTTCCTAAAAACAAACTATTTATCAACTCAGTTTTATAGTGAGACAAGTACATTTTCTTAGTCCAAGCATTTTTACATGCCTATCTTGGCTTTTTTCTACTTAACCCCCTTAACTTACTGAGAATAGCATGGTCAGTAGGAATCACTCTTAAACCTGGAAGAGGAGGCATCTTTTGTGAGCCACATTCACTGCTAGATAACCAGCCTGTAAGTTAATAATGGTATTCTATCACCAAATAATAACTGTTACTTTCCTCCTAATGTCCCCGAAGCATTATTAAATGTGGCACTTACAGCACCATATATGCAATCTACCTCTGTAAAAGGTCATTTGCAAATACAGTTCTTAAAAATATGCCACAAGGAGCTGGGAGATTACCTGCTGAGCCATCCATTACCAGCACAAGTTCTACACAGAACGAGTTCCATTTAAATTTAGTCACTACCCCTTAAAAATGGCACTGGAGTCTTTAGAGCATCTTCACAGCAGAAAACATCCTGTCAGCATTCTAAATGCCGTAGGCTGTGCCTTGGCTCAGGAACGCTAACAAGCTGAAGGCTGAAGTAGGCAACGCTCACCTTCAGTGAGTCCCATTGCTCTTCCCCATCCCTGAAAGATACCAAAGACCTTCCTGCTTCCTTCACTACTCAACCTCACTTTAGCTGTTTACTCTTAGCAGTATCCTATGCTCTGTACCTTCCCTAATTCTTGCTTTCCCCCCAAATTAACTTATCAAGAAGGTTCCAGGTTAAGATAGCAGATTAAAAACAAAAATCTAGTCTTACCCCACATCACAAAGTTCCAAAGCTGCAGATGTTGGCACAGATGTGGGAGAGGGGAACACTCTTACATTGTTGGTGGGACTGCACACCCATGCAGCCTCTTTAGAAAGAAGTATGGAGAATCCCCAAAGATCTCAAATTTGGCCTCCCATTTGACCCCGCAACCCTACTACTAGGCATCTACTCAGAAGAAAAAAAATTTCATTTTACCACAAGGACATTTGCACTAGTTTATTTATGCAGCTCAATTCACAATTGCCAGGATGTGGAAACAAATTAAATGCCTATCAACTCAGGAATGGATTAACAAAGTGGTACATGCACGCCATGGAATACTATTAGGCCATGAAAAAGATGGTGACTTCACATCTCTTGTAATATTCTAGATCACGTGGAAATGCATTCTTCTAGGTAGAGTATCACAAGAATTGAAAAGCAAATATCCAGTGTACTCAATACTAATATGAAGCCAGTAGATAATGTAATGCCTGCCCACATAGGAGGAAAACTCATTTCAATTCAAGTTGGGGGGGAGGGCTAATGAGCAATAGGGAGGGGAGCTTTGGGTGCTCTCACTGAATGGGCACCACATGTGGGGAGGTTGGCACAATCTCGGTGTGTAGTACATAACCACAAAATGAACTCTACCTAACAAAATCAAATATTTTGACCTGGTCCTCACATTAACCTGAAATAAATTTACTTTAAAAATAAAAAAAATTAAAAGTCCACTTTTATATCCTCTGTTTAGTCAGCTCAAGCTTCTACAACAAAACTCCAGAGAGTTAGTGGCTCAGAAAACAGACATTTATTTCTCACAGTCTGGAAGGATTATAAGTCTGGGAAGTCCGAGATCAAGGAGCTGGAGATTGGGTTCCTAGTGAGGCCCTCTTCCCGGCTTATAGACAGCAGTCTGCTCACTGTGTGCTCCCATAGTGGAGAGAGCCCTGGTTGCTCTTCCTCTTCTTATAAAAACACTAATATCATCATGGGGGCACCATTCGAATGACTTTAATTACCTCCCCAAAGCCTCACTTCCAACTACCATCACATTGGTGGTTAGAGTTTTATCACAAGAATTTTGGGTGGGCAGGGAAGGCACAAATCTTCGTGCATGGCACGTTCCTCAATTTAAAGATATGAACACAAAGACAATGAGAATAAGAAAAGTGGCAAGAGCCAAAATATTTCAAAATCCAGAAGGAAAACTGAGAACAGAAATAAAGCCCAAAGCCTATAGTGAAGAAAGTAGAGAATCATTCAAATTTATACCAGATAATTCTCAAAAGTCCCCAGAATGACAGCATCAGATATCTATGTAATTGGGAGTTAAGGGGAGAGCATTAAAATGAAGGGAGGTCTGCTAAAATTGGTTCAAGAAGCAATCTTCTCTCTAAAATCACTTCCCCAACTCCACATCATTCAGTGATGGTTCTCCCACCAAGTAGAAATTTAGAGATTATTTTTCTTATGAAGAGGATAAAGGAGATGTGATGTTTAATTACAAAGCAAATAAAGTGAGAACAGAATGTTCTAAGAAAGAAAATTTAGAAAACAAATTAGAATAACTTGAAAACATGAATAAACAAGAATAACTAGAAAGCATGGAAGCAGAAATTGAAAGCTTATGGAAAAATAAAATGTAAATTTGAAGAAATTTCTTGAAAATGGAACAAAAAATAAAAAAGAGGAAGAGATAAATTAAGAAACAAAAGATAAAAAAAATTGAGGGTCCAATCTAGAAAAACAAATTTAAATTATATCAGTTCCTGAAAGATAAAAGAAAAAATGGACCAGGATGAAATGTGAATAAACTAGTTCAGGAAATCTTCTCAAACTAAAGGACAATTTTCAGACTGACAAATCTCATAAGAGCCAAGCAAATTGAATAATAGACCAAGGCATAATATTTTGGACATTCAGTTTATAGGAGACACTACAAGATCTTAAACACTTCAAGGGAGAAAAAAAAAAGGTCTTCAGATTTCTCAAAAGCATCATTGGAAGCCATATCAATGTCTTCAAAATTATGAAAAAGAAAACAATAATCCCTGGGATAGAATTCAATACCCAGCCAAACTACCAATCAAGATCAAAAATATTTTCTGACTTTTAGATATCAAGGTATTTACCTCTGATATGCTTCTTTCTCAGAAAACTACAGGAAGATACTTTTTACCAAAATAAGGAAGGAAACTAAGAAAGAAAACATAATGGGCCAGAACAGGAAATATCACGAGAAAGATAAAAGGAAATTGCAAGATGGTGGTGAAGAGGGAATCCAGGGTCACTTCTGTGTATCAAGTACACAGAGCAACCAATCCAGACTGAAGCAAGTTCAAAAAAATCTGACCAAGAGCAGCACAGGGCCCTAAACAGATAGCCAGCTTTTTCTCCAGAATGAAGGTGTAGGTATATAAAAATTAAAGAAATAATCATTTTATTGGTGACATCCATCATGATGCCCATAAATGACTAAGACTGAAAGAGAAAACAATCAAGAAATATTCCTAACAGAATCATTCACACTGAAGCCTGGAGTCAATGTCCTAGCAAGAGCTATGTTCTCTATGAGCTATAATGCAGAAGAAAACACATGTTACCTAAATAAAAGAGATTTTCTGTGTACATATTTGCTTATATGTGTATAGAAAGTGTCCAAAATGTATACACATATTAAGGAAAAAAACTATATTGAAATTGTAATACTCAAGTCACATTTGACTTCTGCAATTATAAGAGATGCAAGATACAATATACAAGATAGCAAATGTTATTGGTATATATTGAGTATTATAATTTTAATAGAATTTTTTCCTTGCTTGAAATGCGTACCCATTTTTTACACCTCCTGGTTTATGCACAGAATTTTTCTAAAAGATTACTTATAAACTGGCATATATTTTAGGAGCTGTGTGGCTAGGTGAGAATAGGTTGCCTGAAAATTTAATTTTTGCTATTTACCTCTTTGGTCCTTCTAAAAATTATAATCTTTTTTTTTGTTACCTGCTAACAAATAGATTTCCTGCAACTTACAATAAATACACATACTTTGGCTCCAGCAATTTCACTCTTAGAAAACTTTATCCAAAAAATATCCTAAACATGTGTGACATGACATGGAGAGATTATTCATCAAAACATTGCTTGTAATACCAAAAGACTGTAAGCAATAAAAATTACCATCAAAAGAGAAAGAATGAAATAAAGGAAACATGATAGGACATCTATAAGACCAGACACCTAAGTGACCATAATAAACGTCAATGCATTGAACATCAGTTTCCAACAAACACATGACAAGATATTCAATGGCACAAATCACTGGAGAAATACAAAGTATCAATGAGATATGTTCTTATGGCCATCAGATTAGCAGAGTCCAATAACACCAAGTGTAAGGAAACAAACTCTCATACAAACTCTAATTTTAGAAATTGCCAATCTTTTGTTGTTAGAATCTATATATCCCCACGTTTTCAGGCTAAGCATTTTCTTCTGTTCATCCTGTTAGAAATGCCTGATCACCCACCCACTCATCCCCCAGAAAGCTCAGACGTTCGCCGTCCCAAGAAGTCCCTCTGGAAATGTGAGGACCCTCCTCACTCCTTGCACCTTGAGGCTGGCTGTCTTGCAGCTGGTCCTGAAGCGTCATGCTGTATGTAGGGCCACACTGAGTCCTCCTGCTGTGGGAAATTTTACGTCTTTTTGACTAGACACATCTCCGCCTTTTGTCCACTGAGGTTATGCTGTTTTTCTGTCTCCCTTCAGTGCTTGCTCTGCTCTGATGGTTCTGACTCTGCACTTTGAGCGCGCAGCTAACACACTAAAGAGGCACGATGATGGGGAACAGGCAATGTGGTCCATGGGAGGCAAAAAGAGACAGAGAAAAATGGCAGAAAACTCATGTTTATGGACCAGTAACCACATAATTTATTTTTATTTCATCCTCCAAATAACTTTTAAAGAATGTTTTCCTCCTTTTGTAGATGAGAAAGTTCATTATTTTGGCTTGTTTCTTGTTCTTTTTTAGTTATGTGATCTATTGTGTAAGAGGACAAGAAGGATTCTAAGTAGTCACAAGGTTTCTCAGTGAGCATTTCAAGAGATTGTATAATACCTGTAGAAACAGGAAAATAATTTAGCAGTTAAATTAAATATGATAGTCACAACCTGGCCCCTGCCCCACCCACGTCACCTCCCCGATCTTTCTCCCACTGTTCTTTCTCCCTACTCTACCCAGCCCCTCTCCTGAGCTCCAGACATGTTCCTTTCCCGGGGCCTTTCCACCTGCTGCTTCCCCTGCCCAGAACGCCTTCCCCAGCAGCTTCCACCTTGCTTCAAACCTCAGGAATAACAACCATCCGCTCAACTTAAAGTGGTGGTGACTCTCCACCAGAGCTTTCCCTCCCCTTCCTCCCTCCATGATTCTCCATCGCACTTATCACCATTTGGTAAATTAAATGTTCCTTTATTTATTTGTGTGTTCTCTGTCTTTCCCACTACAACTTAAATTCCCCTGTGCCTAAACCATTTCCTGATACATTGTAGATGTTCCTTTCATATTCACTGGATGAAAAAAAAAGAGAAATAATAAAGTTTAGGAAAGTTAAGCTACTCAAAGCTAAACAGATTTTTTAAACTGCAGGAGGAAGAGCATTTAGTATTCCTATGAATATTTTCCATCACCAAGCATAGAATCTAGCGTGCACAATTCCCCAAACTCATGTAAACATACAACCCTCTTCCACGGAGCAGGTTTCAGGGATTTTTGCTCACTCTTTGGGAAATGTCACTTAAAGTTTTCAGGCACTTATGTTTAAACGTAAATGGAATTCTGAGAGCAGGTATGTATGAGAGGATACTAGAGTCTGTGTCTAAACGAGTGGCAGAGACGGCCATTTCACTCATGTTCAGCCCATAGTTCTTGAGCACATCTGATGGACCACAACCCCCCTGGACAAAAGCAACTGGGGTCCCAGACCTTACAGAGCTGGAACCCTCTACTGCCCTCGCTGGCTTTTAATCCTACAAAAGTCAAAGCAACATTGTTCCTAGCCAGTGTCCCTCTCCTTGTAAGACTTTTCTCTCTGATTGGAAAGATAAAGGAATGTAACTAACCCGGGATTGTGGATGCCACATGCAAATTTGTGAGCCAACAGGAAGTATGGATTTCCCCCCTGCTCTGAGTTAATTCCTCGGGATCTGCAGCAGCATCGATATCCCCCTGTCTGGAAGTTACACCTGAGTGCACCCACGTGAGCACCATTGACAGAATGGCACTCCTTTACCATCGCGTCTTCTGAGGGAGAAGATCATAGTGCACAAGGGAGAGAACTGGAAGGAAGTCTGATTGGCAAGAGCTTGTTTTGTCATCTCATGTAACAAATACAAAGAAATAAACAATTTTATTTTGGAACAAAAGGGGGTTCTTCTCTTCCTAATAAACAGAACAAGGCAACAATACATTGTTCAGTTAGTGATGGTGGCTAAAATCTCACTTTGAAAATTGCTTGTCATGGCAACAGGCAGCCATCACTTCTGAAGCCAGCAGCCTGAAGCAGACAGATTGTTTCAATTATCTAATTTTCACAATGAATGAACTCTGCTTATAGGAAATCCATAGGTGGGCGGCAGTAGCAAATGGCGGCTGTGACATGTTCGGAGCTGGTAGATTTAAATTCTCTCTCAAAATACAGAGCAGGAGTGTAATTTTCTCTAAATATTCACAGAAGTAAAATGAAGAATAGCCAGAGGAAGGGAAAAACACATGAAACCTCCCTTTTTGCCTTAACTCCTGGGGTGTGCCTTTTCTTTCCAAATTGCCCTCTCTGTGTCTGGCTCAGAGGCTGCTGCAGGCAGGCGTGTGCCCATCTGTGTTCTCTGCATCTCTTACGGTGCTTTGGAAGTTACACACATGTGGCCAGAAAATACCCACTTCAGCCTCAGGAACTCCTTGGCCTCAATGGAAACTGCTATTTTGCAAAGTAAATTTCACATTACCTGGATAGTAAAGTTGTGTACAAAGTTCTCTGTTAAATCAAAAATTCCTTTGCCCTACATTGGAATCATCTCTCTTCTCTGTTTTCTCACACCATGTTTAGGTGAAGTATTTCCAGGGAGACCAAAGGGATGACAGTAGCTTTCTGCCCTGCCCAGGCAGCTGTGTTTGGTGTAAATGAGACCAGGAAAGGGGCAGGCCTTCTGATTGCTTCATTCTCATCTTCCAACTCCCCCTCAGGGACCTGCGGCCCACCAGCATAATCCTTCTCTGCTCTTCCCCCACTCTCCTCTCACAAATAGGGCTGGTGGAGCTCCAGATATACCTCTTATCCCATTCCAGTCCCTGTCGCCTACACATTCCTACATATTCTCCTACATGTGCTGTGATTTTTCTAGGAAGGCCATCTACAACCAGAATGACTATCAAGAAACTTGACTTTTCTGCAAATAATGAAATTTTATGGTGGGTTTCAGGCACCAAGAGAGTTGTGGGCTGTATTATGGTTGCATTGGGTTTTTTTAGTGACTGGTGAGAGTGAGGCACAGAGCTGTGCCTGGTATAGTCACAATACATGTAGTCAACCTCTCCCAACTCAGACTTGAAGAAAGTCACCACCCACATGATGTCTTACACTTTCACGACATTCTCAATGCCTTTAGTGCTTGACTACAGTGAAAAGTACCATTCCCTGCCCTGATTATTTTCCCTAAGAATCACATCTCCTTTTCCACAGAGAAGAAAAAGAAGAAGGAGGAGGAGAAGAAAAAAAAAGGAGAAGAATTTGATCTCAGTGTAATCTCCTTTGGGGTGGTGTTGACATTGATTGAGTTGGTTTGTTTTCAAAGTAAGGATTACTGAATCCTCAAAATTAACAGAGATTTAGGCACTCAGGAAATGCATCACTTCAATATACATACTTGTCTGGTAAAGTTCAGTTTACAAAGCTGAAGTAATTTTCTTTGCAATAAACTGGAAGAACACCAAAGGAGAAGGTTTTCCAAAGTCTGCTGTATACTACACACATCTTTAAAATTCTAGAGCCATAGTCACCAATAAAGACCTCATCACAGATGAAAGAAAGTTGATATACTCATCCATATATCAACTCTGGCCTTGTGAGGAATTCTGATCAAACCCCTCTTTTTAATCTTTATTCAAAGAGTGTATGTCTTCACTGTAATATTTTAAACTCTAATGACTAAATCAGTCAATGTTTATTTTGTAAATTGACCCCCCCCAAAAAAAGGAAGGCAAAAAGAGATTCTACCTTTTACTGACATTTTGTTTACAGCAATAGAAAATGCCATTGGATGAGACAGAGAGTTTTTTTCTATTAGATGCAAAACATGTAATAATGAGAAGTTGAGGATTGTTTTTTAAGAAAAGGGTATTGAAGTAGAATTTTTGAATGTTCTGTATAATTATCTTCTACCTTATGATGCCATTCAGATGTTGATGAATTCTTTTCCACAAAATCAGTATATTTGGTGGCATAGGTCCTAAACATACTATAGTATCTGTAAAATAATTCAGGAATAAATGTATCTAGGCTTCTCTAGAGAATCAACATAAAGTGAGAAGTGTGGGAAGTCAAGGACAAAGCAATTTTAAGTTTTGACAAATCTATCTTCTGGGTATATATCCTAAAGAATTGAAATCAGGATCCTGAAGAGATATTAGCACTCCTGCATTTACTATAGGACTGTTCACAATAGGCAGGACATGGAAAGAGCCTAAGTGTCTGTCACTGGATGAATGGATAAAGAAAACTTTGTATTCAGCAAAATACTACACAGACTTAAAAAATAAGGGATTCCTGCCAGGTGCCACAGTATGGATAAAATGAGAGGACATTTTGCTAAGTAAAATAAACCAGTCACAGAAACACAAATACTGCATGATTTCACTCCCATGAAGTATCTAAAATAATCAAATTTATGAAATCCAGGAGTGGAATGTTGATTACCAGGGGCTGGGAAGAGATAGCAATTTTTGACTAATTAACGTGCATAAGTTCCCAAACAATATGAACATGGTCTGGAGATCTGCAGGGCAGCATTGTACCACACTCAACAATAATGTGTTATACACTTAAACATTTATACAAGGGTAGATCTTATGTTGTGTTCTCGTCAAGATAAAATATAATAAAATATATTTTAAAATTTTTCACAAAATTTAGAATGAGATCTCTTCATGGAAAAATGGGGAAATGGATTATTCTTGCCTTCCCACATGCGACTAGTAAGAGGAATGTTAGATGAAGGTACAGTTGGTGAAACCTTCATACTTCTCTTTAGACTTTTATTTCCATCATTAAACATTTTTAATATGGCTTTGAGGAATTGAAAAGTCCTGACTTCTTATAAGTTGTAACAGCCATTACCTTTTTGATATAAACTAATTTGTAAATATTTCCACTTGAACTTCCTAGGTATATAAGCCAAAGAAGTTGAGATAGGCGTGGGTTGACTCAGAGTCTGTATTTAAAAAGTGATATTTATTCTAAAGAAAGGCCTATCAGGATGGTTTAGCTTCTTAAAATTAAGGATTTTTAAAAGATTCCGTTGAAATAGGCTTTAAGCAAGGGTTCAGATTACCAGGAGCGGGTAACAGGATAGGTATCAGATACAGAGCAATGGGTCTATGTTACGTCGTAAGGATTCAGCCTGGCCCAGGACATATAACAGATGCTGAACGGTGAGGCAGCAGGTGGTGAGTGCCCATAGCTGCACCCTCTGATCCAAGGGCTCAAACCAGGCATCCCGTATAGTAGTCTTAAAAATGAAGGTGAGTAAAACTGACAGATGGTCCAAGATGCCAGTTTTTTATTGATTCAAAAAGTATTTATTGAATCTCTGAATTGTCAGGAACTCTATTAGGTGCGAAGGATATAGTGGGGTATAAAACAGACTTAGCCCTTGCTTAAAGGAATTTATAAGCCAGTGGGAAGACAGACTTCTAAAACATCATCTTAAAAACACACTAACAAACAGCCTTCACCTTAAATGCTAAGGATAAGCTTATATTTATATTATTTTAATCAGGGAAATCTTTAAACTGAGACCTCAAGGATTAGTAGAAGTGAGACAAGCGAAGAGAGGGAAGGAGAGAATTAGGGCAGAGTGGATTGAAAGCGTGCAGAGGCTGCAGCAGAGGGCAGAGCCCACTGGTTCTGGGATCTGCAAAAGAACAGTAAAAGCACAGGACAGCCAACCACAGGAGACCAGGGGTCAAGCAAAAGCCACAGGGTTTTGTAGGCCATGGAATGATTTTGGTTTTTATGCCAAATAACAAGGGAAAGCCACTGGAAGGTTTCAACCAAAGAGTCAAACATATTAGCATTTGTTTAAAAGATCATCATGGCCCCTTAAATTGGAAGGAAGAGGAGAATCAGGAAGAATAGTTAGGAGATTTCTGCACAGTCAGAAGACAGCCGATGGGGATTTGGGTTGGGCCGGGTCAGTGGAGAGGAAGAAAAACTAGAAAGAGTTCTTGTATCAACTTCCCTAGGCTGTCCCAGGAAGGTGAATCCCATCCAATTCCCATTTCTAGGTTCATATTGGGAAACTGTCCCAATTTCTGCCACCCAGTTCCATCTGATTGGCCCGTTAATATCAGGGAAGAGGGCTCAAGACCACTCTAGAGTTACTTAGTTTAGTAATTCTCAAAAAGACTTTTATAACCATGACTCACTTGACAAACACTGCTAATGTTTTCTTAAGTAAAAGATTGTTTACAGGGAGCAAGGCAGAAGCACCACGTGCTGCTAATTCTTTTTGCATTCATTTGGCAGGAGACATCTGAAATGCTAGAACCAAATACACCAGTGCTGACCTAACCACAGGAAAAGCAATGTTGCTGAATTGAAAGTCTGCAAGGAACTTGTCATTTATTATTAACATCACCATGGGCACCGAAGGCTTTGATATGGTGGAGACTGGAGATACCTGCCTGCTTTCAAGCAAGAGCGGCAATCTCACACTTTTTCTTCCTGCCTGAGAGCTTTTAATTTGCAGGGAGGAAAGATTTTTCAGCAGCTTGCCCTGAGACCATCTCAACATTAGAAGTTTTGAGTGCAGAAACCAAATCATTTCAAAGGGGATGTGGGATTTGCTTTCAGCACAATTTGGAAAACCACAGGTTTAGCAGAAACATGGCTTGAAAAGGAAATCAGAGCTTATGAGTGGGACTGCCAGACACACCCTGTGTCATTTAAATTTGAATCCCATTTTTGTTGTCAAACCCGAGATTTCTTGATTCTTTACCTCACCTTACTTCTAAGTGCCCCAAAAGGCAGAAAACTTTTCGAACCTTGAAGGATACTTTCAGTCTTGAGGGCCATACACAAGGTCACGTAAAATGAGATCATATCAAGTAGCTCTGCTAATGCTAGGCCCTTCCCAAAAATGCTTTGGCAAAACAGGGATGAAGCAAGAAGTAGAGTGGGCCCTCTGGACTTTGTGACTACGGGCTGCAAAGGATGCACTTAGAAAGCGAGAGGACACATCACCGTCCTCTTCTGGCCAGCCATTCATGCAAACAAATTCATTTCCTGAGCTGCTGCACCCAATAGACTAAGTCTTTCCTCTGCCAACTCTTTCCTATAAAATGCAGATAGAGGGACCCCCTCATGTAGTCCCTAGACTGTCCGTATAACATTTACTCACTCATTGATTCAACAAATATTTGAATGCTAGACACCAGGTTCCTCAGACACGTTACTTAACCTCTCTGAGCTCCAGAGGTCTTATTTATAGATTGAGGATCATAACCCCATTACCAGGTAATTGTGACAATTAAAGAAATAATATTTTTAAAGCACCAAGCACAGCGTCTGACAATTAATAGCTGCTCCATTTTCCCCTTTCTCTCGACGTGCACCTGCACCTGTTACTCCTTCTCTGTGGGTTTTTTCTTTCTGCTGAACTTCTGCCTGCCTTAGAAAAACAGGCAGTTGCACAGCCCTTAGAGCTTCCAGGAAAGATTCCATATCAAATAATCAAGAGCCAACTCTGTGCTCATGGGAGAATAAAGAGGAAACTCACACAATTTTATAGTCTCAGAGAGACATGAAACCCGACTGGCTTGGTAACACATCTTCATGATGATGGGATGCAATTATGTCCTTTTTTCTGTGCTGAAGCCATTGTAATTTCTAACATATGACCTTTGGGGAGTCAGAGAGGTCTCATTCTTATCCTGTGGGCATGAAGATCGGGCATGTCCAAGCTCTTAGAAGGAAGAGCTTTCTTGGCTGACTTCTGAAGTGATTACAAAGGAACAGTGCTCCACGGGGGCAAAAGCTCTTGTTATTTGAAAATGTACCTCAAAATATCAAGCAAGGCAGACCACACAGCAATCGAGAAAAATAAAATATTCATCAGAGGACATTACTGGGAAGGAAACAGCACAGTTAATTTCACAAAAGCTCCATCATAATAGAGGAACAAAATTAATCATGCAATAATGTTATGACTTCTGAGCCTCAAAGCTAACATAAAATAATTGAGGACAAAGACAAAATAAAACAAATATGTGCCCTGCATGTAGAAAATACATGACTAGAAACTGATTTTAAAATATCTTCAAATTCAAGCAATGCGCAATGATGGCTGGGGTTCTCTCATTTGCTTAGGAAGACAAATCTTAACACATTTTACTCATGTTCATGCCAATAGTGCTATCTTGTTTGAATATATGAGAAAGAAATGAAACTGAAGAACAAAAGCCTGGAAAAATGAAATAGGATTAAATTTGCCAACCTCAGTTGGAAAATTTTGCAGACTCCATAGGCTATATTTTTTCCAAATACAGTGCTTGATAACTGTAGTTTTTAATTCCTCATTGCAGGAATAACACCCAGTCAGGGCCTGCAATACAGAGAGGAAGCCTCAAAGGGAGTGGTACAACCAAGACCCCACACAAAGTCCTTGACACCTCTTGTCTCCTGGAGCCACTGTGTGACTGAATTCCAGGAACAGCAAAGCGAGCAGGAACGAAACTTCAAGTTCTAGTCCTATCTCTGTGAAGAACTGCTGTGTGTTGTTAGACAAGTCAAGCAATCTCTGTGTCTCAGCCAATCATCTACCAAATCGGGGAAGTGATCCTTGCTGCACCTGCCTCACATGGTTTATGAGAAGATGAAATAAAGACAATAAAGGGTACACTACAAACGCAATGCAAATACCATGGGGGAGGGGGGTTAAATTGCTTTGTGTTATTTTGCTTTTTGAATCCTTCGAATTTAAAATTCTGATCAAAGGAATATATGAATTCTCTAAACCTACAGAGAGATGGCCTCAGCCCCCTGCTCTGGTTCTTGCAGGAACCAGGGATTCAATTTCTCCTGCTGTTATGATGGAGCTGACCTTGCAGAGCTCCTCATGATGCATACCTCACTCTAATTATGATGCTCGTGAAACAAAGGGGAGGTTAAGCAAGCATTTGTGTGTGTGTGTATGTGTTTGTTTTATTAGTTTTTTAGGGATTTTCTTTAGCATGAAGCTAGGAGTCTCTCCAAGTGTTTAAAGAAATTGGATTTGAGGGATAAAACTCTCATTTATTTAACTCAAGCAACACCCAAGAACTCTCACATCTTTATATTTCAAAATTGATATGTACATAGCAGCCAAATTATCCTGCTTCCACGCTTTCTCTCTTCACTGACATCCACATCCATTGCAGTCCTCTATTAAAACATTCCACAGAGGTCAGTCTGTGTGTATTCTTACATGCATTTGCCAAACAGAGGTGGGAGATAATGGCCTTAAACAATCTGACATCACTGCTTGGATAATTCAGAATGTGTGACATAAATGACATTATTCGCACCCTTTTGTAGAATCTCACCATTTTGTATTCCTAATGGATCTTATCCATTACTCAGTGTGACATTCTGCATGTGTAGATGAGGAAAATTTGGTCCAAGGAGGCTCAAAAGCCTGCCTGACAGCTGGATCTGGAAAATGCATCACTTGCCTCAGCTTATATCTCCCTTCAAAGTCAGGAGTCCTCCAACTGGGTGACAAAGAACAGCACAAGGAGATTGCTTACTCTGGGATGTTGAAAGAAGCAGTGGGAAATCTCTGAAAAACCACAGTGCAAATCCAGAAATAGGGACAACATGGGGAATAAGAATGCCTTCTGTGTATCCCAAAAGACTCTACAAGAAACAGAAGGTGAAATACACATGACCTCATAACAAATTTGGGTACTTTTGCTTACATTACCAAGGATATAAGACCTAGAACGTGTGATGCAGGACACAAGAATTGGAAGGCTTTAGGGAAATAAGGCACTGTGCACCTGCAGCCAAGAAATGCTGATGCTGAAATACATAGCCAAACAGAAATATAACTATTATTCCTTATTTAATTTCTTTAACATTATTAAATGTTTGAAAATTAAAAACTAAGATAAGAGAAGCATTTAATAAAAGGTAAAGAATTTTGTACCAAACATACACCTACTTTTGTTAACATCTAATTTATTTTAATTTCTTACCATTTTTCATAAGAAACAATAATAACCCATTTATATGGTTAAAAAATCAAATTCTTTAATTTTGTAACCTGAAACTTTATTGAATTTTTTTTATGAATTCTAGGAGACTTTTGGAAGAGTTTTTAGGGTTTTCTAGATATAAAACCATATCATCGACAAACAGAATTTTTCAATTCGGATGTCCTTTAGTTCCTTTCCAGAAATCCTATCCTGATTAATCTGGCTAGTATTTTCAATATTATATTGAATACAAGTGATGAAAGTGGGCACACAAATCAAACAAAGAATCAAATCAAGAACTTAATATCATTTACGATACCTACAAAAAAAAATATCTAGGAATATAATTAACTAAGGAGGTAAAAGATCTTTACAAAGAAAACTATAAAATACTAATGAAAGAAATAAATTATGATACAAATAAATGGAAAAATATTGCATGCTCATGAATTAAAAGAATCAACATTGTTAAAGTGTCCATACTTCCCAAAGTGATTTACAGTTTCAATGTAATTCCCATCAAACTACACATGTCATATTTCACAGAAGCAGAAAAAACAATCCAAATTTTCATATGTAATCACAAAAAAGAGCCAGAATAACCAAAGCAATCTTAAGCCAAAAGAAAAAATTTGGAAGTGTCATGTTACCTGACTTCAAATTATACTACAAGGCTATAGTAACTAAAATAGCATGGTACTAGTATAAAAGGCAATAAATAGATTAATGGAATAAACAAGAGAACACAGAAATAAAACCTCACACCTACAACACACTGATCTTTAGCAAAGCAGACAGAAAAATACACTGGACCAAGGTCTACCTATTTAACAAATGGTGCTGGGAAAATTGGATACACACATGCAGAGGAATGAAACAGGATCTCTGCCTCACACCATATGCAAAAATTAACTCCAGATGGATTAAAGACTTAAATGTAAGAACTGGCATATTAAAAAATTATAGAAGAAAACAGGAAAAACTCTTCTGAACATTGGGCTAGACAAAGAATTTATGACTATGTTCCCAAAAGGCAAATACCACAAAAATAAAAATAAATGAATGACACTTAAGTAAACTAAAGAATTTCTGCACAGTAAAAGAAATAACCAAGTAAATAGACAACTTACAGAATTGAAAAAATATTTGCAAACTACATACCTAAAAAAGAACAATATTCAGAATCTATAAGGAACTCAAACAAATCAGCAAGAAAAAAACAAATAAGTTCTTTAAAAGGTAGACAAAAGACATGAACATAAATTTTGCAAAAGAAGATATAAAAATGGCCAGCAATCATGTGAAAAAATATTCAACATCACTAATTATCACAGAGAGGCAATTTAAAACCACAGTCAGATATCACCTCACCCTGTCAGAATACCATTACTAAAAAGTCGAAAATCAATAGATGTTAGGGCAGATACAGTGCAAAAGGAACATTTATACACTGTTGGTAGGAATGTAAATTGGTACAACCTCTATGGAAAAAGTATGGAAAATCCTCAAAGAATTAAAGTACACCCACCATTCAATCCTGCAATCATACTATTGAGTATCTACCCAAAGGAAAAGGAGTTGTAAATCAAAAAGACATATGCATTTGTGTTTATCAAAGCACAATTCACACTTGCAAAGATAGGGAATCTACCCATCAACTGATGAGTAGATAAGGAAAATGGGGGGGTACACACACACAAACACACACACATATACCATGGAATACTACTCAGCTATTAAAAAAATGAAACAATATATTTCATAGCATCTTGGATGGAACTGAAGGCCATAATCTTTAAGTAACTCAGGAATGGAAAAAAAATACCACATGCACTCACTTGTAAGTAGGAGCTACACAGTATGTATATGTGGCGGTGGGGGGGTAAGTGTATAAAAGTATATTTACACTATACATTGTATCAGGTACAATGTACACTGTTTAGGTGATAGGTACAGTAAAAGCCCCAACTTCACCACTATTCATCCACATATCAAAAAACCACAAATAGCTCCTAAATCTATTGAAATAAAGATAAAGAGTTAAAATGAAAAAAAAATCAAATACTCAAGAAAATATTAGATTAAAAACCAAATCGTCTGCCTGACCTCTTCTCTACTACCCTCAAACCTGAGGCAGCCACTTTTATCTATTTTAGTTACTCTTTTATTAGTGAGTACTAAATATTATGCCTTAGACCAATATTTCTTCACTTATCAACTAATCCTTTTGAATCAGGTAATATTCTGTGTTTTTTGTCATGATGTGAACAATTAAATATGTGGTTAAATGAGTTACGAGATTAAATAGGCTTCTTGCCCACAGACCTTTCTATGACTTAGATGGCTATGTATATGTATGTGAATATGTATTTAGTTACCTGATATATTTAGGTAGATAATGGTCATGTTATTTATTTGTTTGATGTTTATTCATGTATTGATTATTTAGCTCTGTATTAAAATAATTTTTCCAAGATTTTTATATAGAATTTTTTTAACTCTCAAAATTAGAAAATTATATTTTAAAATTCAGATATATTCTGGTTAGAAACAGTGAAAGAAAGACACATCTACCACCAAGTAAAAATCACCACAATGAGCTTGGTGCCTGTGGCTCAACGGGCTAAGGCGCCAGCCATGTACACCTGAGCTGGCAGGTTTGAATCCAGCCCGGACCCGCCAAATAACAATGGTGGCTGCAACCAAAAAAAAAAAAAAAGTGGCCGGGCATTGTGGCGGGTGCCTGTGGTCCCAGCTATGTGGGAGGCGGAGGCAAGAGACTCACTTGGGCCTGGGAATTGGAGGTTGCTGTGAGCTGTGATGCGACAGCACTCTATCCAGGGTGACAGCTTGAGACTCTGTCTCAAAAAAAAAATTCACCACAATGAGAGGAAGAGAAAAAAAGTCTCATCTTCATTAAAGTCTAATGTCTAATGTCTACAACCCATATATTAAATTTATATCAAATGTCTAATGTCTATAACCCATATATTAAATTTATATCAAATTTATGAAAGACCTAGAGTTACAACATAATAACGTACTTTTATGTTCTCACATGACAGGAAGGAAAATTTTAACATTATGTAGCAAGGACTAAAAGAGTCCAAAGTGCAATTCCTTCTTTAAGACTACAAGATCAGGGGTTTGAGGGAGCTATTGCCCCAACCTTGAATTCTTGTCCTGAGTGGTAGGGGAAAGGCATAAATGAAAAAATCAGCAGGCATGCTGTCTTCTCAAAAAGCCAGATTCTGAGGTAGCTGGGTCGGTTTTCTGTTTTACAGCTATCAATTGAGGAAAATAAACATAAAGAATACTAAAGAGAGAGAGACAGAGCCTTGTGACATACGGTACTGAACTATTTGGCACAGAGACTCCATTTTCTCAGAGGGGAGCTAACAGCACTCTGAGAGCACAAAGCTGACAGACCCTTAGGGCAGGGTTGGGAGAAGATGTTTGGAAAAACACTCCTGAATTAGCCTACCCTTCTCTAATTAGCTTCTCCAGCCTTTTATCATATGTATTCTAGACAACAGCTAGCAATGGGTGTGGTGGCTCGTGCCTATAATCCTAGCACTCTGGGAAGCCAAGGCAGGTGGATTGCTTGAGCTCATGAGTTCAAGACCAGCCTGAGCAAGAGTGAGACCTTGTCTTTACTAAAAATGAAAAACTGAGGCAAGGGGATCACTTGAGCCCAAGAGTTTCAGGTTCCTGTGAGCCACAGCACTCTACCAATGGTGACAAAGTGATACTCTGACTCCCTAAATAAAGAAATAGACAATATCTAGCCCTCAAATGAATCTCTACAAATATAATCTATAAAACATGAGGATTCAGTTTAGATAAAAAAAATTGGATGAAGAAAAATAATATAAAAAACAAAAAGCCTATAAAGGCTACTCTCAAGATCATGCTAAGAAGAAGGGGGACATTTAAAAGTATCTTTATGGAATCATATAAATTATACAAAATATGGCTTCTTAGAAACCAGAATATAAATAAAAGATAAACAAAACAAAATATATATATAATTTGTAATAAGGAAATGAATACTAAGCTAGCAGATCTGAGTTGGAAGGTATAAGGAAATGAAAACAAATCATAAATAATAAGGAATAAAATTGAATCTGTTGAAAACAGCCAAGGACATGATCAGATTTTAGATAACTAAAGTGAAAAAAGTAAAATTGAGAAAAAAACTTATAATAATCACAGGAAGAAAAATATTTGTAGAACACAAGATACAATATACATATAATAGATATTTTTTTAATAATTTTATTGAATCATAATTATGTACATTGGTGCAATCACAGGGCACGATTCATATACATTCAGAAATATTTTGATCATACTGTTACAGATATCCTTCATGGCATTTCCTTGATCACTATATAAAGACA